>OZ024908.1:21918688-21968688 GCA_964017125.1 Flabesymbios commensalis | reverse complement strand
AGTTGATGCTTATATATTACAATAATTGTAAACAACACAGACATATGCATTTGAGCGAGCAATTACTGGGGTTGACTGTGCAGCACCAATCACGCACTGATACTCCAATGCCGAGATATCTGGAATCAACCAGATACAATAATTATTGTAATCACATTGCTTGGCTGGACTAGAGTGAATAACCGTCTGACACACTAAATTGGGGAGAATCTATACACCTTGCATAAAGCGAGAAATGCGTTTTATTTGGTTCGAATGATTTATGTGTTGAGAAAAATGTCAATAGTAATGCTATTCACAGCTTGGAATACTGCTGAACAGAGAAAAAGCAGTTCTGGTGAGATTATATATATTTTTCATGTCGTTTTGAAAGACTGATTTCAGATTCGGGGTTCAGTCAATGGCTACACATGTTAAATGTTAGACCCTAGTAGTCATATTGGGGCCTACAGTTATAAGCAGTCCCCACTGCAATGTAATGTGATTGAAAATGGAAACAATATCGTGTGTGCCACTGAAATGTGTGCGAATCATTTGAGTTCCACATACGAAACTCTGAGGTCGACACGTAGCATTCTAATTTTCTGAGATCATCCAGCCCGTTAGTAGCCAAGCAAGGAATTTGATTTATTGTTACGTGTAAGCATATCGACATCAGATACGTGCCGTTAGGGTGAACTCAGTGACTGGTCCTTGTGCGTCTGAATCTGATCTGCTTGAATGTATATGGTCTATTATAAATTTTACTGAGGTTGACTGTCATGATCTCACAGTCAACTTTAACTCACAACTCTTAACTCTTACAGTGCGCGGATCGACTCTAGTCGTCAGAATCTGACGTCTTAGACGTCAGATTCTGACGACTAAAGTCGCTCCCCGCACTGTAATATTCATAATGGCCGTAGACTCATAACACAGGTATTCAAATGAATCGGAAAGAGCTAACTAAGACAGCTATGATGATTTCAAATTGAAAATACCCTTTGGTCTCCATGGTTTTTACAAAAATAATTCAGCGTTGTAAGGGTTAAAGCATCCGGGATATTAACCCTTTACTCGCTACATTCTTTAATTTATTTTCACTCACCCGAAGTTGTTCCGCGCGACCCTATCCAAGAGTGTGAAAATGACTCATATTTGTATGATTTCAGACCAAACTTTCACAATAATCCCACTGATTGAACATCTTTAGGGGGCCCATCTGACAAAACTGGTATTTTAAATGATTTAAATAATTATTTTTAGCTAATGATATAAGATGATGAAACTACCTAGTACTTGTACATATTTTTCAACGAAATATTGATCTGTCAACAAGAAATGCAAACAGTAATGGTTCAGTAACTTCAAACAATAGATTGCCAGTACCATTATCCCTTTTTGTTTAAATGTATGGAAGCCAATTTTTTTTGATAAAGAAACAGACTGACTGACTGATATGCACAATGAACATACAATTATTAAGACTACTTGAATATATCTATAAAATGTATATGTAACATTTAAAACGACACTACTTGTTTCTGACCACATTTAACAATACATAATATTACAGAACCAAGGACAAGTTTAATTGTTCAATTAGTAGCATGGATTTTGTCCTGAGTTAAGAAAATGTAAGATATAGGAGAATAAAAGTAAAACCGGTTGTGTTCGTGTGGATTATTTCAGATGAGTCATCAAATTTCGTATTTCAGTGGTAAAAAGGACGGATATGTCAGTTGTGCTTTCTTGGCATCTTACTTACTTATCAATGAGTAGACAAAAGACGTTGAAATAAAGTCGACCCAATGTTGGGCCACCGTTGTAAACGTTGGACTAATGATTATCATGATTATCTCACGCTACTCGCCTCATGTTTTACTGGAATTACTTTGTGACATGTTTCTTTCATTTAATAGGAAATATTGCTTACAATTGCTTTGTAGAGAAGATCATGATGTATACCTTTATTTGCAAGGTCTGAATATTGGCATACTCGGTAAGAAAATGTACCATAACGAAAAATATACACAAGAGGAAGTATAAACAAGTCAAAGTTATCTCGAACATGGGTAAAAACCCTTTCAGTGCGGGTACTACCTTCAGACGTCAGAATCTGACGTCTATATAGACGTCAGAATCTGACGTCTATATAGACGTCCGATTCTGACATGTAAAGACGGTCCTCGCACTGAAATAATTAAATATTAAAGGGACCGTGGGATGAGACATTTTCAATTTTGTCAATTTTGAAAATTTAATTTATATGAGGCTATGCAGCCTACAGATCTTACCTACAAATAAAAAAAGTCAAAAAAACAATTTTAAAGCACAGAAAAAGAGTGAAATAGCTATATTTCCAGGTAGCATATTGCCATGTAAACAAAACGAGTCAGTAATATACAGCACTTTGCACCACATATTCCCACGCATTGGACGGTAAAATCAGAGCAATCGCCGCTAATTGGTGTTTTTTTTTGTCAGGACATGGGGGGATACACCTGCAGCACTGATTGTCTGCTCAACGCTTGGCCGACGGCATCAACATGTGGCCCAATGCTGTAGGTACATCTAACCGTCCTTTAGCAAGTGTTTAGGTATACAAAAAGTTTGTTTGGGTTTTATGCAGATTCATAGAAATGGTGATAAAAAATACTTTTTTTAGATCTAAAAAATCACGATCCGGAGGATACATTACTTCATTACAAAATAAAAGTAAAAATAAAAATTGATGTCATGCTAAGGAACTGCTTTAATAATGGTCGTAGACCCATAACAGATGTATTCAAATGAAGCGGAAGGAGCCAACGAAGACATTTATGATGATTTCAAATAGAAATAAACCCTTTGCTCTCTATGATTTATGCAAAAATATTTCAGCGTTGTAACTGTTGATGACCTTGATCACACGTCCGTGTTCTCGTCTCTGACTTCAATCATTAAATTTTGATGTCGTCAGTCCAGACGACTGCAGACACCACTCCATGAAGCTGTGCTGCATAAGAAATGAAATGAAATGAATAGGGCTTTAGGCCACCTTTGTGCACATATAGGCTAAACTGGGCCAGGAGAACCTCCTGAGGATGGTGAGATGATTGAGATGACACTGTCCTCCAGACACAGGATTCGAAATTCGAGCCCTGGCGGTCTGAGGCCGAGCACGCTACCTCTCGGTCACGGAGGCTCCACACAATACTAACTTTCACACGTGGATGGGGAAGAACAATTTTGTTTCTTTCAAACCGCCGAGACCGGGAACCGAACCCCGGACTCTGGCGTGGAAGGCAGCGGTGCTAACCACTACCCTAGGGCCCCCGCCCCTGTGCTGCATATAAATCACTACACTCCCGTGCAGTGTTCGACTCAGACGGCAGTGCCCATACTGGAATGCAGTGGGATAAATCACCTAACTGTGTCAATAACACTTCTTATATCGGGTTCAAGATAGAGACTTTTATGGGTGCTTACTATTCTCAATACATGCAATCGGTGAACACGAGATATTGATCCGATGTTTGATATGTGCTGGCCATCACACTAGCATTTGGGTCAGTACCTCTAGTTTGCTGCCGGTGTACTGGTTTTAAGCACTGAGACTAAAACACCAAAACCTTATATCGAATACAACAGTTTTTTTATCACTGTTTATAATATCAAATTTTGCTGTTCCACTAATACCCTAACTTTGGACATTAGTAGACCCACATACTGTCCCATTTCAGCTGAACATGTAGTTGATATACTGGGGTCAAAGGGGGTTGTGACCCCCTGTGAATGTTCCAAGGTCATCTTAGAGCGAAAAAAGCAACCTCGAATACAAAAGCTATTTATCATTGTTTTTTAATATCATATTTTGCTGTTTTATGCCACACATCCTCTGGCTTTACCTCGTGTAGTAATTCTCGCCTTTCCACGCATCTCCAGGGTTCAACTCGTGTAGTAATTCTCGCCTTACCACACATCCTCTGAGTTTACCTCATGTAGTAAGTCTCGCCTTTCCATGCATCCTCAGGGTTTACCTAGTGTGGTAATTCTCGCCTTACCACACATCCTCTGAGTTTACCTCATGTAGTAAGTCTCGCCTTTCCATGCATCCTCAGGGTTTACCTAGTGTGGTAATTCTCGCCTTACCACACATCCTCTGAGTTTACCTCATGTAGTAAGTCTCGCCTTTCCATGCATCCTCAGGGTTTACCTAGTGTGGTAATTCTCGCCTTACCACGCATCCTCTGCGTTTACCTCATGTAGTAATTTTCGCCTTACCGTGTATCTTCTGGGTTTACCTCATGTAGTAATTTTCGCCTTACCGTGTATCTTCTGGGTTTACCTCATGTAGTAATTTTCGCCTTACCGTGTATCTTCTGGGTTTACCTCATGTAGTAATTTTCGCCTTACCGTGTATCTTCTGGGTTTACCTCATGTAGTAATTTTCACCTTACCGTGTATCTTCTGGATTTACCTCATGTAGTAATTTTCGCCTTACCGTGTATCTTCTGGGTTTACCTCATGTAGTAATTTTCACCTTACCGTGTATCTTCTGGGTTTACCTCATGTAGTAATTTTCGCCTTACCGTGTATCTTCTGGGTTTACCTCATGTAGTAATTTTCGCCTTACCGTGTATCTTCTGGGTTTACCTCATGTAGTAATTTTCACCTTACCGTGTATCTTCTGGGTTTACCTCATGTAGTAATTTTCGCCTTACCGTGTATCTTCTGGGTTTACCTCATGTAGTATTTTTCGCCTTACCGTCTATCTTCTGGTTTTACCTCATGTAGTAATTTTCACCTTACCGTGTATCTTCTGGGTTTACCTCATGTAGTAATTTTCACCTTACCGTGTATCTTCTGGGTTTACCTCATGTAGTAATTTTCGCCTTACCGTGTATCTTCTGGGTTTACCTCATGTAGTAATTTTCGCCTTACCGTGTATCTTCTGGGTTTACCTCATGTAGTAATTTTCACCTTACCGTGTATCTTCTGGGTTTACCTCATGTAGTAATTTTCACCTTACCGTGTATCTTCTGGGTTTACCTCATGTAGTAATTTTCGCCTTACCGTGTACCTTCTGGGTTTACCTCATGTAGTAATTTTCGCCTTACCGTGTATCTTCTGGGTTTACCTCATGTAGTAATTTTTGCCTTACCGTGTATCTTCTGGGTTTACCTCATGTAGTAATTTTCACCTTACCGTGTATCTTCTGGGTTTACCTCATGTAGTAATTTTCGCCTTACCGTGTATCTTCTGGGTTTACCTCATGTAGTAATTTTCACCTTACCGTGTATCTTCTGGGTTTACCTCATGTAGTAATTTTCGCCTTACCGTGTATCTTCTGGGTTTACCTCATGTAGTAATTTTCACCTTACCGTGTATCTTCTTGGTTTACCTCATGTAGTAATTTTCGCCTTACCGTGTATCTTCTGGGTTTACCTCATGGAGTAATTTTCGCCTTACCGTGTATCTTCTGGGTTTACCTCATGTAGTAATTTTCACCTTACCGTGTATCTTCTGGGTTTACCTCATGTAGTAATTTTCGCCTTACCGTGTATCTTCTGGGTTTACCTCATGTAGTATTTTTCGCCTTACCGTCTATCTTCTGGTTTTACCTCATGTAGTAATTTTCACCTTACCGTGTATCTTCTGGGTTTACCTCATGTAGTAATTTTCACCTTACCGTGTATCTTCTGGGTTTACCTCATGTAGTAATTTTCGCCTTACCGTGTATCTTCTGGGTTTACCTCATGTAGTAATTTTCGCCTTACCGTGTATCTTCTGGGTTTACCTCATGTAGTAATTTTCACCTTACCGTGTATCTTCTGGGTTTACCTCATGTAGTAATTTTCACCTTACCGTGTATCTTCTGGGTTTACCTCATGTAGTAATTTTCGCCTTACCGTGTACCTTCTGGGTTTACCTCATGTAGTAATTTTCGCCTTACCGTGTATCTTCTGGGTTTACCTCATGTAGTAATTTTTGCCTTACCGTGTATCTTCTGGGTTTACCTCATGTAGTAATTTTCACCTTACCGTGTATCTTCTGGGTTTACCTCATGTAGTAATTTTCGCCTTACCGTGTATCTTCTGGGTTTACCTCATGTAGTAATTTTCACCTTACCGTGTATCTTCTGGGTTTACCTCATGTAGTAATTTTCGCCTTACCGTGTATCTTCTGGGTTTACCTCATGTAGTAATTTTCACCTTACCGTGTATCTTCTTGGTTTACCTCATGTAGTAATTTTCGCCTTACCGTGTATCTTCTGGGTTTACCTCATGGAGTAATTTTCGCCTTACCGTGTATCTTCTGGGTTTACCTCATGTAGTAATTTTCACCTTACCGTGTATCTTCTGGGTTTACCTCATGTAGTAATTTTCGCCTTACCGTGTATCTTCTGGGTTTACCTCATGTAGTAATTTTCGCCTTACCGTGTATCTTCTGGGTTTACCTCAAATAGTAATTTTCGCCTTACCGTGTATCTTCTTGGTTTACCTCATGTAGTAATTTTCGCCTTACCGTGTATCTTCTGGGTTTACCTCATGTAGTAATTTTCACCTTACCGTGTATCTTCTGGGTTTACCTCATGTAGTAATTTTCACCTTACCGTGTATCTTCTGGGTTTACCTCATGTAGTAATTTTCACCTTACCGTGTATCTTCTGGGTTTACCTCATGTAGTAATTTTCGCCTTACCGTGTACCTTCTGGGTTTACCTCATGTAGTAATTTTCACCTTACCGTGTATCTTCTGGATTTACCTCATGTAGTAATTTTCGCCTTACCGTGTATCTTCTGGGTTTACCTCATGTAGTAATTTTCACCTTACCGTGTATCTTCTGGGTTTACCTCATATAGTAATTTTCGCCTTACCGTCTATCTTCTGGGTTTACCTCATGTAGTAATTTTCACCTTACCGTGTATCTTCTGGGTTTACCTCATGTAGTAATTTTCGCCTTACCGTGTATCTTCTGGGTTTACCTCATGTAGTAATTGTCGCCTTACCGTGTATCTTCTGGGTTTACCTCATGTAGTAATTTTCACCTTACCGTGTATCTTCTGGGTTTACCTCATGTAGTAATTTTCGCCTTACCGTGTATCTTCTGGGTTTACCTCATGTAGTAATTTTCGCCTTACCGCGTATCTTCTGGGTTTACCTCATGTAGTAATTTTCGCCTAACCGCGTATCTTCTGGGTTTACCTCATGTAGTAATTTTCGCCTTACCGTGTATCTTCTGGGTTTACCTCATGTAGTAATTTTCGCCTTACCGTGTATCTTCTGGGTTTACCTCATGTAGTAATTTTCGCCTTACCGTGTATCTTCTGGGTTTACCTCATGTAGTAATATTCGCCTAACCACGCATCCTCTGATTTACCTAGTGTAGTAATTCTCTGCTTAACCACGCATCCTTTTTTAATATCATATTTTGCTGTTTTATGCCACACATCCTCTGGGTTTACCTCATGTGGTAATTCTCGTTTTACCACGCATCCCCAGGGTTTAGCTTGTGTAGTAATTCTCGCCTTATCACGCATCCTCGTGGTTTACATCGTGTAGTAATACCTGCTTTACCACGCATCCTCAGTGTTTACCTACAGTCCGTTTCACCAGACCCTGGGAGTAGCTTTCTTACAATTTGCTCAATCGCTCCTAAAAATTGTTTAAGAATTTTTTTCTTGGATCATTTTTCATCTTCCCCCAGCATCCCTGAAAATCTGGTGATTTTTTTGTGTTTTAGCGAAGTTAGACCATTTGGCATGTAATACATTTTCAAAATTACAGCTCTCATTAACACCATTACCGTGAAACAAGAATTATATTACATACCAATCTAACTTACAAAATACACAACAAAATTGCACCAAATTTTCAGGGATGTTGGGGGGAGATGAAAAAACGATCGGAGAAAATTTATGTTAAAAAATTTTAAAGAGCGACCGAGCAAATTGGAAAAGGCTACTCCCAGGACCTGGTGAAACAGACTGTAGTGTAATAATTCGTGTCTTAGCTACGCATCCTCTGGGTTTACATAATTTAGTAATTATCACTTTACCATACATTCGCTGGATTTAACTCGTGTAATAATTCTTGTCTTAACCAAGCATCCTCAGGGTTTACCTAGAGTAATAATTTTCGCTTTAACCACGCATCCTCTGGGTTTACCTAAAAAAATAATTCTTGTCCTAGCCACGCATCATCAGGGGTTACCTCGTGTAGTAATTATCACCTTACCACAGTTTACCTCGTGTCGAGTTATTTCAATGAGGCCTGTTTTTATTATCAGAGGTGAGCACAACCATGTAAAACGCACATAAGTCAACGGTTTATATTGAAGGCAGCTCAAACAACTTTGACTTGTGTGTGTTTTACATACATCACACATTACAGGCCTACATAATAATATGAAACATATATGCATGGGATTTAAAAAGACCGACCTTTTCCTCGGTTTAGATTATTTCAACGAATAAAATCGGTTCAATGCAAATCCAGCTGTTGTGAAAATGGACAATATCACCTTACAAATCTAATGGTAATCATAAAACATCCCTATTCTTGTCAAGATACAGTATAGTTGATAAAGACAACAAAGTTATTGTAGCCCTAATATACCGTTTTTAATGTAAACTCATTTTTAAAGCATAGCATATACATATATATTCACTTATATGTTCCAGCAATGGTAATGCGTATTCATTATAAGGCTGTATTATTTTAGATTGATATTATAGGGTTCGTTGTGATCACTGCTGCGTATGCAATCATATACATATTTCTACTGTTTTCATATAGATCCATTTGTATTGCTCATCATGATCTAAACCTGGAAATTATGCAGCTTCAAATGGGAATAACATTCAAATTGCATTTCGACAGAATACGACTACGAGTTGTAAAATCATATTTTACTAGAATGATTTTACTGAATTAGAAAGATACATCAACTAGTTGAAATTGCAGTGTTACCAGACACGTGATATAATATCAGTAATTCAACACCTGTGGTTAACTCTTTAGATTTGTCCTAACTTTATCAAATATTTCAACTTCAGAAACTGTTCTTTAAAGAGTTATTGAAACGATAAAATATCACCCGAATCACAGTTGTCAATATTTTCCGAGCCAAAACACCAAACAATGGCAACGTTCTTCTGATTTGAGCTGTGTTCAAATATTAGAAGTGTTTTTGTGTCTCAAAACAGTATGTGAAGCCTATGACTGTACTCAATGCCTATTGCACTGGCTAGCTTTGTCCAAACAAATCCAAAATATATACCGACATATTAGACAAAATAATACAGTAACGATAATTCTGTAGACATGTTTAATAGAACGTGGTTTCTTACAAACACATGCCCGATACAGCTACTATATAAATATATGTAACATTACATCATTGTACAATACTGATATGCATCATAGCTCAATATAATTTAAAGTAAACTATTGTAAATAAAAATCCAAGTATCTCATTTTCTAAACTGCAACTTGAATGATACTGCACGGGAACTGTAATCAAAAGGACAGTAATGCTACTACTATCTTTCAATCATATAATATTGGCATAGCATAATAATGTCTCCGTACATTAAAATCTGGGTCTCCAACCCCACTGAGCTCGGTTCTTTAGAATAGTTATGTCAATTGTTTACTTCAGATGCTCCATGTTGAATAAAGACATGTGTTGTGAAATTAAAGAGATAAACACCCCCATTGCATTATTGAAGGGCCATATTAGAGATTTGAAATTTTCGATCCACAACCACGACTGACACCACCGTGAATGAAAATTTATTTTATTTGCTATGCCATGCATATTTTGGGACAAAACGTTTTATAACGTTATACAATTCCCGACTGAAGACATAAAACATTTGTAAAAAAAACTTGTAAAAGGTATCTTCAAGTTGTGCCTCGCTACCGCGACCCACAACTTCACGTGAGTGATAATTTCTCAGGTATGTGCAAATCTGCAAAATCTGCAAATTATGATGCTCAAACACTCAATTCATCCATTCATTTACCATGTTTACCAGTACGCCAGCTCTTGAGAATTAGATGTAATTTTATCACCCACTGGCAGTTGTGTCTCACTACCAAGATACACAATTTCAAGTGGCTGAAAATTGAAATAAGATAGCTTGGGGATAATGGGTTAAAACCAAGCTAAAGCTTAGTGGCGACTCGTTTTTAAAAAGTATCATTCTAACCAATACCCTGCTGAATTATCACTATCTATTTGAAGTTGAAAATCAAATTGTTAACAATTCCCGCTTAAAATGACGAGAATTGTTTATCTTTACTTAATTAAAATTATTTGCGTTAACAAAGTGGTTTATGAGCTATGAGTAATTGATCAGATCATTCTAGTGATGGGAGCCACGATAAGGACAATGACAGTGGAGGAGAGAGTTCCCAAGAAGAAAATCCAGAAGAGTATCCTGTCTACAGCTAGAGCCACCTGCCGCCACTCGTACATCACCTGCTCTTGACTATCGTCCTTCTCGTATCTCTCTATCACCTTTCTCAGAGCGAACAGAATCTCGTCGTTTGTTCTGTTGTTAGTTTGGCGAATCGCGCGGCTAAAATGTTCAGAGCGATGAGCAAGTCGAACACGGCCGGCGTCATCGCTGTCACCCTCAATGTCTCCACCTAGCGAACTGGGCCTAAACTCCCCTGAACAGCTCTCCAGCTCCTCTTTCAGTTCCTGTGCCAGGTTCTCTATTGTTAGGCGGAGGGATACGTTTTTCACGTAGTGTGATTGTGAGTCACTCAGATAGGCATCGACATAGTGCGAATCCCTGTTGAAACAGAGGCCTTTGTTCACTTGGTTACGTAGGAATAGTCTTCTGAGCCAGCGCGGGACAGGGGAGTCATTAGGACCTCTGTAATGAAGGTTTAACACGAACACTGTCATGATTACACTGACAGAAGTCATAGCCATCACCACGGTCAGATAGATACCTATATAACACAGAAAGATATACATCAAAAATAACAAACAAATAAGTAAACAAACAATGGTATATACTGTCGTGCTCACACTGACAGAAGTCATAGGCATCACCACGGTCAGGTAGGTACCTATATAACACAGAAATATATACTTCAAAAATAACAAAAACACATAAGCAATGTCATGATCACACTGACAGAAGTCATAGCCGTCACCACGGTCAGGTAGATACCTATACAACACAGAAAGATATACAGCAGAAATAACAAACACATAAATAAACAAACTGGTAAATACTGTCATGATCACACTGATATATGTCATGGCCATCAGGGACTTACTATATAACACAGAAAAATATACAGATATCTACAAATCTGAGTAAAACAAGCAGCCAAAACAAACAAACGAACAAACACAAAAATCACAAACGTCGTCATGATAACAATAAAATTTAGGCATCACGAACAGAAGTATGTGTCATTCTGTGGTATAACAAAATTATAAATATATACAAATCTGAGTAGAACAAAGAGCGAGAACAAACAAACAGAAAAATCACAAACGCTGTCGTGATAACATGGTTGATGTGATATCCATCACCTTAGCTTGAAATATTAGTATATTAAAACTATATCGAAAAAAACATATTTGATAATTACATTGATTATAATGTACAATTCAAAAAAACAAACAAACAAACCGATGCTGAATGATATGGGCACATAATTACATTCATCAAGTATTGTAGACAAGTATAATAGAAAATTAAAAAAATAAAAAAAACAGACAAACAAACAAATGATGCTTACTGTCCCATGGTAATAATGATCAGGAAAAAACACTAGAAAATTGTCCATTAGAAAAAAACGAACGATGAGAAGGAAAAAATAAAATAATAAATTACCAAACGCAAGTGAACGAACAAACGAGCAAACGAACAAACGAACGAATAAAAGTAGAAGTGAACAAAACGAACGATCAGAAAGAAAAACATAAAATAAAAAATTACCAAACACAAACGAACGAACGAATAAAAGCAGAAGTGAACAAAACAAACGAGCGATGTATAAAGCTATACGCGACATGATTAGGGCCTATATTTAATTAGCGGGAAAAAATACACAAAATGCACGTATTTTAAACTTTCTATTTATATTATTAGATTATTTGATTGTTTTAGAGCTGAATATGCCAATT
Organism: Flabesymbios commensalis; assembly: GCA_964017125.1. Taxonomy (NCBI): domain Eukaryota; kingdom Metazoa; phylum Annelida; class Polychaeta; order Terebellida; family Flabelligeridae; genus Flabesymbios; species Flabesymbios commensalis. The sequence goes on along the minus strand of OZ024908.1, from coordinate 21,956,562 downwards.
TATAGAAAACATTTACAGCAATACTTTTTTTAATGCTATACAAGGCTACATAATGTGAACACATTGAAGAATTTAACCATGGTAACCGTAAACTCACAAATTGTAAATTTACGATTTCAAAGATATCAACAAAAAGTGAAAAACGTTTGGTGCGTGACAGATGTAGACTATTAAGGGGAGACGTGGTGGCCATTTGAACAAAATGAATCTGTGATTTATATCATAAAATATAAAAGAAGTCTAGACTGAACCAGATAAAAAAGTCCAAAGCGCACGATGAGTGTGGATTGACACCGGAAATTAAATGGTTTTGTGGATTCACGTGTTTTATCAGATAGTCCGCACGCCCCCTGGTGAATACTCAGTGAAGTAATCTCCTCCCAGAGGAGCGTGTTTTTCTCGCGAGATCGTGATAGTCTGGCGATGTATCTCGGCGAACACGTATTGACCCAGTACTGACTGAAAGACAGCCAACTTCAGTGATGTTAGCCGACCGTTGAGACAATGACATGTTAATTCAGTTTAAAGCAGCCCCTTGGGATGACATCAATTTTCGTTTTTTAATTCCGCACTGAAGTAGTGTATCCCACGGATCATGTTTTTATTTTTTTCAGAATTTTCATATTTTTACAAATATTTTTAATCAACATTTCTATGAAACCAGAAGTAACCCAAACAAAATATTTGTATACCTGAAGGACGATTTAATGTTTTCACAGCATTGGGCCACATGCTGATAGCATCGGCCCAGCGCTGGGTAGACAATCAGTGCTGCAGGTGTGTCCTCTGGTGTCCTGACTATGAGACACCAATTAGCGGTGTCTGATACGTGGGAATATGTGATGGAAAGTGCTGAATATTGCTGACTTGTTTTGTTTACATGGCAATATACGACCTGGAAATACAGCTAATTTACTCATTTTCGGTACTTTTAAATTGTTTTTTGACTTTTTCGTATTTGCAGTTAAGATCAGTAGGCTATATAGCTTCATATAAATTAAATTTTCAAAATTGACAACATTGAAAATGTCTCATCCCAAGGGGTCCCTTTAATAATCAAGTGAATCAGCAAAAAACACACATTATTATAGATGTTAAAATGAGGTTTTATCCGCTGCATTCCTCATTCATGTAATGATTCATTTTCCAGTCGTATTCAATATTTACAATTAGGAATATTCCTTCTTTGCTGGGCGCACTGGTAATTATTATAATGCTTTCAAGTAGATAATATAAAATACAGCTAAATGTCATGACCTGTACATTCACATTCAAAGCCACGTTTAATGTGCCAACATATTGTGTATTGCTATGCTGAATCATGATCACAAAATGTCTATGCAAAAAATAATTAATTTGCCAGAATAATTTAATTGACATACAAGTACGAATAATTATTTTTGCCTTAAGTCAAACTGGTTATTAGTTGAAAGTCAGACCACTGTAAGATGCTTAGTGTGTTGACGTAATAGCTTACAGAATACATAAAGCAGTGACGTCATTTCCCAGGAGACACATCCCTGAACTCCTTTTTGTCGGCTGCCTTCTCATCTTGACCACGGAAAGTGTCTCACTGCGCACGTCTGTGCATACTATTTGCATACTAATGACCTCAGGGACTCACCCTGTCTCTGTTTTTGCTTGGGCGACTTGTGGTGAAGGATTGCTGGGGATTCACTCAGACTAACTCTCGTACAGAATCAATATACCATCACTTGAGAATCAAATGGTCGTATTGGCCACTTTTAACAGTGATAGACACTACCTCTTCACCCTTGCAACGCCGACATATTTTTGTATAAATCATGGAAACCAAACGGCTATTTCCAATTTGAACTCATAATGAATGTCTTGGTTATCTCTTTCCGATTCATTAGAATACCTATGTTATGTGTTTATGGCCATTATCAATAGTTTTACTCTTACAGTGCGGGGATCGACTTTAGACGTCAGAATCTGACGTCTACAGACGTCAGATTCTGAAGTTTATGTAGACGTCAGATTCTGAAGTTTAAAGTCGATCCCCGCGCTGTAAGAGTTAATTTCAATTGGACTAGTTACTGAGTCACTCATTTTTGCGATGTTGTAGAAAATGAATTGGCCCTATACTGTGGGGTATTATCTTCCCCTAGTAGCTAAATAATCCTACTTGCCACTCATCCGTGGGAAAGCTATACTCATTTCAAGAAAAGGTATCCACACTGCCATTCTTGCGCAGAATGTTATCGGGCAATGAAAAACATATAGGCCCTAGATTGGTCTAGAAATAGATTGAGTGTGAGCACATGTATTCAGCATTTACTCACAAAATATACTAAGCCTGGCATTGATGTCATACATTCATCAAAAAGGATAATCTGCAGTGTCCTCGATTGTGGGGATTGCCAGAAGTAACCTTTGTTCCTCCGTCATGTCCGTATACAGAGGCGGCGCAAATAGAGACTTGGCACCGCACTTCTTTGCCCAATTTCCCCACAACAAATTATTCCCGAATTTTTTTTTTAAATCGTCATGTAATCAGGTAATATTTCAAATAGACCCTCACGAGCAACCATTAGATGCAGCCTAATAAAACTTGGCACATAACTATATAACACTCAGAGCTTTAATGAGGCATAGTTGTGAGATGACACCAAGGTTATTTTAATGTCATTTCAAGGTCAAATAAGCTGATTTTATAATACTGCTGTATAAAAATCTCATTATTGCGAACTTCGGCAAATAAGGGTTTAACCGGTTTAGCGATAAAGTGTTTGGCCCCTCAACTATGGGCTAGGTAAATCTCCCTAAGCAATTTTCAATAATCTTCGATTAAATTGCCTAGATGTGTAAAATTATCTTGATATTTTACTTTGCTAATAAATAATCGGGTATCAACTCACAAACAGCTTTGTACTTGATCATCTAAATCCAATAAAATTAACAAAATCAAAATAACAAAAGCAACTTGGTGCTTATATATACGGTGATTCTAATTTCAATGGTTGCCGTTTTGGAATTGATCGACGCCCAGTTAAAAATGATTCAAAAAATTAAAACCTTCATAATTTTATGTTATTACCATGGATGTGTCGCATGTGGCTCGTCTGTCATTTGAACGCATTGAGCAGCTGTAACTGCTTACTTTTCACGTGAGCAGTTACTATTGTTTGCCTGTGTAGGGACGTCTACTCACTCAGTAGAGGTATGAATTCTGATGTCTCTGGCAGGTCCTCTCCCATCCTGAGCAGGAACACAGAGAAGGCCAGCAGTACAGTGATCCCCATTGTGATCTTCTCCCCGCTGTCTGGAGGCAGGCAGAACACCAGCAGGGTCAGGGCAGACATCATAACACAGGGGAAGATGACATTGTACAGGTAGTATGTAGAGCGGCGCCTGATGTTAATGTGGAAGGTGACATCTGGGAAAGGTTCTTTACAGCAGCCGTAGAACACCACATTCCTCTCCACCTGTAATCAGCAGTACATAGCCCTTAACCCTTTAACCGCCAGTGCCGCATATATTCGGGTTTTCCTTTTTTATTAGCACATTAAGTACCACATTTTAAATAGGTTAGAGATAAAATGTGACATCAACCAGCAAGGTGTGAAAAGAGTTGACTTCCATTTTGTCAAATCTGAATAATTTTCACTCACTTGAAGTTGTGCATCGCGTCAGCGAGACACAACTTCCAAGTGAGTGAAAATTCAAATTGAATAATTTGGCGGTTAAAGGGTTAAATCGCTAAAATATTTTTGTATCAATCCTGGAGAAAGTTTTTTTTTCAATTTGAGATCATAATAAATGGCTTTGTTTGCTCGTTCTGCTTCATTTGAATACGTAAGTTATGGGTCTACGGCTCTACGGCCATTATACATATTTTAAATCTGTCAGTGCTGGGACCGTCTTTATACGTCAGAATCTGACGTCTTTATACGTCAGAATCTGACGTCTTTAGACGTCAGATTCTGATTCTGATTCAGTCTTCACACTGTAAGAGTTAAACTAACACAACTCAAAGCTCACACCGAAACACAATCTTTACAAAAAATAAAACATTGTCAAACCATTGGCATATTATTAGTTGTTCTATTGAGAGTCAACAATTAAATTTAATTACAAACAGCAACATGTTAATTTATTTGATAGCGTAAACAACTGTGCACCTGTTATTTTGTCTTGAAACAATTAGGCCTAATATTAATGACAAAAATATCGTTCACTTCAGTGCAATAGAACAAGGCAAATTTGTCATCGTCGGCACTAGGGCTGCTTGCAGATTTATCATCGGCACTGGGACTGGTTTGGTGTGCCTAGTCATCATCGGCACTGGGGCTGGTTTGGTGTAACTAGTCATCATCGACACTGGGGCTGGTTTGGTGTGCCTAGTCATCATCGGAACTGGGGATGGTTTGGTGTTCCTAGTCATTATCGGCACTGGGGCAGGTTTGGTGTAACTAGTCATCATCGGCACAGGGGCTGGTTTGGTGTACCTTTGTTTCTGTAAATACACCAAGAAAGGTAATAATACTCACCCTTATTGACAGTAACTCCCATTCGCCATTCTCCACGTAGTTTGACAAATCCACATCCATAGTTCTATTCTTCATATCTACCTGTCAATCCACGATATCATCGTTATTGTTAGCATACTGATGCATTAAAGTGGTGAGAACATCATTATGTTTGCGCATTGTCATATTATGTATGTTTCTGTAAATGTCGTTCCTAGTAAATGTAGATGTATGTGTGTGTATATGTAAGAGTAGCTTATTCATGAGGACGTCAAGACTAGTGTATATGGAAGGGCTATGCTCTGTTGGTTTGATATAGATGTGATGTATATTGATATCCAACTATGAACATTCTGTAGTCATTTTTGTATGTAATTCACAAAATAAGGTCTTTATTATTAGTAACATTATTCGTGTGTACTAATTGTTAAGTTTTCCTCAAACTTTAGAGACAATCATCCTCTCGATGTAGATAAGCACGTTGTTAAACTCTGCGCTTCGCCGACCCGGGATTAAGAATACACATCAAAAAACACTTAATAGGCCTATAATATAAGTGTTTTTTTTTATGTATTCTCAACCCCTGGCTAGCGTAGCGCTGATAATCTGTAAAACAAAAAAACTGAGGTTTGGAACGCGAAATATACAGACGTTTGAAGATGTTTTCGTACAACTTAAATACTCGCCCAAATATCCAACTTTTAAATTCTTCGCAAATTTAAACGTTGATACCTTCTTATATGGACACCTATGTGACGCATAATATTAAACGAAATGAGTGTTTAAACATTTAGATCTATAAATATTTGGTTTCAAATTAAACATATCTATGTAATCTTCACCCACTACCCTCACTTTCAAGTGGGTGAAAATGTAAATCATTTAATTTAGCGATCTAGTAATTTCAACCGAGGATTGGATACCGAATAAACAAAATGTACCTGGGCTGATTTTAAAAATAGAATGGCATGTTTTTATTGAACACATCAGAAAATTACAGAGTGTTACACGTACTCTATCATGAGTATGTCTCAACTTTGCTATTCAATATTTCGCATTAATGTTGTATTAGGTCTGACTAGAATCCTAAATTAAATATTATTTAATTAAATATTATTTTGAAATTATCATTTACTTTAATTGTGTGCATTCAACTTGATTAGAACGATAGCTCATGAGATAAATGGTTTAAAAATAGACAGCTGAAATAAACCGCTTAACCCTTTGAACCGCCTGTGCCGTCTATATTCGTTGTTTACATTTTTTATCAGCACATTACATATCAGCTTTTGAACCTTTTAAAGAAAAAACGTGACAATAATCAGCAAGATTGGAAATTTGTTGACCTCTATTTTGTTAAATCTGAATAATTTTCACTCACTTGAAGTAGTGGATCGCGCCAGCGGGTCACAACTTCAAGTGAGTGAAAATTCCAAATGAATAATTTAGTGGTTAAAGGGTTAACAATTCAGACATTTTCTTTCGTTCACTTCGAGGTGTACATTTCTGCTACAATTTTCATTCCCAGACAACTGCAAATGACCTCATTTTGGGCTCTAAAAATATAAATATATGAAACGATAGCTCTAAAATTCCAGAGCCAAGCAGTGTATTTACCCTAACCAATGGCCAAAACTCCCTGTTAATCATTAAAGTAATAATCTTGTCCATAGAGCTGTTTTCAGCATTTTCATTTGTCCTTCAGACAAATAAATGAAGGAAAAATATGCTAGATTGGTAGGCCTATGTTGGAGGGGGATACACCTATTCCGTTATCAGTTATTTGAGCCTTTTTGTTAACCGTGATTCGTTATCGGGGCTTGTAATTAGCTGGGTCCGTATTCTCGTACAAGTTACGATATATCGTAGGCTTCTGATTGGTCGAGATGGCCATCTCGACCAATCAGAAGCCTACGATATATCGTAACTTGTACGAGAATACGGCCCCTGTGATCTGTTATTTGGAAAACTACCTGTTACTGTGATTTGATCACCAAATATACATGTAAAGTGTGATCAGAGATGATTTTCTCCGATAGCAGTTATTGCACGAATTATAATATCCGTTCTAAAAAAATTTTTTTTTTACTCATAAAACTATAGAATTACCGGTACTTCAGATGATTTTTTTGGTCATTTATAGCATCCCAGAGAATCGCAGTATGAATGTGGCTAATAATTACCTGTGACTGTGATCGAACATCTGGATATACCTGTGACCGTGAAATGGGGTGAATAAATAGCTGTGAATTGTGAGGGGAATCCCCCCCCCCATATGTTTTGATGCAAATTGTACATAATAATATGCAAGTATTTCTTACCCATTTTAAGGTTGTATTTCGGGGTAGCGAGACACAACTTCAAGTGGGTGTAAATTTATAATCTGTTGCTTAGAGCTTCAAGGGTTAAGATAGATTTCTTAATAATTTATGTTGAAACATTTGACGCATATAGGAGGCAGGCGTGTCTAAAGCGTTGAGGGGTTGATTAAATTAACAGTATTTGCTGCTGAAGAGAAAAAGATATGTTTTATTTATGATCTGAATATAAAACCCAATTTATATGGTAATTCAGACGACTCAGTTATGAAGGCACCACATGCATACTTATTAGCCCTTTAACAGCCGGTCCCGATTATATTCGGTTTTTCATTTTTGATGAGATGACACATTAAGTGCCACATTAAAAGCACGTTACAGATAAAACATAACATAAATCAGCCAGATATGAAAATAGTTAACCTCCATTTTGTCAAATTAATTTAAATTTTCCCTTACTCAAGTGAGTGAAATTATAAATTGAATAACTTGGCGGTTAAAAGGTTAGCATATTGTATAAATTTCAATTTCCTTTACTTTGAGTTGGTGACAGACGTTGTGATGACAGAATATATTATATATTTTTTTATGCTAATGGGTATAAGGATTTAATAAAGGTGCACGTGTGATTATTCATTCTGCAATTGTATAATTATATAGAAATAGTTCTTTTTTACAACTACTGTTTTAGACACAAACATTTGTATGAGGGATATAAATAGGAGGAATTAACCTTAACTAAAAATATAAATAAAACTGTCAAAACATGTCAGTCGAAAATACTTCCCTCTCAATTTCTTCCCAATAAATTTTTGTTTGTGTTACCTCAAGCTTAGTAATGCAATAATTACACATTATGTTTGTTGTAATAAATGAGGGTACTATACCTAGTTTTAGTCAATAATCACACATGCTGTTTGTTGTAATAAATGAGGCTAATATACCTAGCTTCAGTCAATAATTACAGATACTGTTTGTTGTAATAAATGAGGCCACTATGCCTAGCTTTAGTCAATAATTACAGATAATGTTTGTTGTAATAAATGAGGCTACTATACCTTGCTTTAGTCAATAATTACAGATACTGTTTGTTGTAATAAATGAGGCTACTATACCTAGCTTTAGTCAATAATTACAGATACTTTTTGTTGTAATAAATGAGGCTACTATACCTAGCTTTAGTCAATAATTACAGATAGTGTTTGTTGTAATAAATGAGGCTACTATACCTAGCTTTAGTCATGGTTGTCAGTCAAAACTGCATCAAAGGTTAGTGAATTAAAACTTGTATGTTAAAATGTGTATTATAAAAAAATATGTATTAAAAATCACATTCAACAAAAACAAATAACAAATGTATCAACGGAGTGACAACCGTCACTAAAATGTGCCAATTTATAATGATATTATAGCTAAAAGACCCGATTTTAATATAGCGATTGAAACCTTCGATCCTAATTGCCATGGTAAATACGTTTACGTTTTATTAATCTTCTTGAATGATATTCACATTATTTACCATTGTGCAAGAACTTGACACGGGGACTTAACGTATTCAACTCTATGTATGAAGAACATACATAAGTTGAGAATTACTAACTACAATAAAGACCTATACATCCTAAGAACAAATATGTCGGCATAAAAGTTTGGCTTAAAATATCATATGGCTTTACCTGGAACCCGTCATACGTCCATGATCCAAATTTGAGTTTACAAAACTGTTCGTCAAACGGGAAGTAGGTGACATCGACCTTACATGAACTCTGCAGTTTGGTGGGGACTGGCCAGAATATGTTACCCTCGTGCGTAATCATGGCGTTTGCAGGCATCAGACCATCTGCGTACTCTGCCGCACTGAAAACAACCACATAATATAAGTAGAAAAAACTAGCCATATAGCACGGATTACAAAGTATACTAAAGTATATATTTTATTAAGCACTACAAAAAAACATCATTTCAGAAATAAAATAAAATATAAAAGACATGGCTTCAATGGTTTATGCATTATTCATGTAAAGCATTCATGATCTATAATATCATATCATTCATCATCTGTAATATTCACCCCCGAGGCAGAGTAAATAACGACAATGTTTAAAGAATTGAAACTTATTAATGCGATGCGCATCTGCATTTGTGCGATGACACCCGACTTTATGGGCATTCGAAAGAGTTTTGCAGCAAAAATGTTGTGTGAAATTGATATGAAATACAGGTTTATGTCCTAAGTAAAGTTCCAAATTGTAAATTAAAAGAGGTATATATTTCAAGCGTGTGTGTTTTTCATTAACTTGGAGCTGGCGATTTATTTATTTGATTACACTTCGCTCATAAAACAAAGTGGCACAAATATGTACACATATGAGTGTTATAGTAGGCTCAGTCATATTAACCCATATTAAAGCGCTGAATTATTTTTATGTAAATCATGGGGACCAAAGGGCGTTTTAAATTTCAATCACCATGAATGTCTTAGTTAGCTCTGTCCAATTCATTTGAATACCTATGTTATGGGTCTACAGCCAATATAAATATTCTTACTCTTACAGTGCGAGAAACCACTTTGGACGCCAGAATCTGACGTCTACAGACGGATATTCTGACGTTTAAAGTTGATCCCCGCACTGTAAGAGTAAGAATAAAATATATTGAGGCTAAGCAGAAAAAGGTCCTACAACATCTACAAAGCCTGACAGCCATATTTCAATTTAGATTAAATTCAATTTAAAAAAAATTATATGCACTACCTCAATATTTAGATACAAACACATGGTGACTCAATATTTAAATGAAGATACATGTAATGATTCAAGAATTAAAAAAGACATATACTCGTGTAAAGTCGATCCCCGCACTGTAAGAGTAAAAAGATGCTTAATGGATTTAGACGCATAACATATGTAATCAAATGAAACGGAAAGAGCTAACTAAGACATTTATAATTGAAAGAAAAAGATTTTATACAAAAAAAAATATTTCAGCGTTTTAAGGTTTAATGAACAAGCTTGCTTCTACCATAAACTGGTTTTACTAGTAGATCAACTTCAACAAAATAAAAATAGCAATAGGTAATTCAGAACAAATAATGTGTCATACTTAGTATTCAAACACACCACTACATTATTTTTCTTTGTCCGACCACTACATTCTAAGCCGAGAATGGAGAGTTTTTGTTGACCAAGTACAGACCAATTATCATGGTGGGCCTACGGAGCTATAATCAGTCAGGTGTCACTGAGATGTTGTCCATGAGGGATCCTCATTCTCAGTGATTATGGGTGGATGTGTTTTAAGTCAGTTAAAAACCTCGGAACTCTACATTCCTAGCTGTGAAAAAAGGCCTCGGCCTTGGGCCTCGACCCTTTTCCCAGCTAAGAATGTAGAGTTCCTTGGGGTTTATCCTATATAGAAACACCAACAAAAATACGCAGCTTGGCATTAAAGGTTCGCATAATATGGTACTCGTCTACGACTCTTCAATACCTAGGTGAGATGCTATGTTCTAGTGCATATTCTACATGATACATATAGTGACACTTAGTCACTAACATAAAAAATACATACATGCCCAGCATGATTCACAATCACTTCATTCTAATGTATAAACATAGATAACATAGGGGATGGACACAGTTTAAGTGGCTAGACGAAGGCATGGCCCACAGTCACGTCACTATATAAACACATATAGATAACATAGGGGAGGGACACAGTGGCTAGACCAAGGCATGACCCACAGTCACGTCATTCTACAAACACAAATAGATAACAATATGGAAGTACACAGCAGCTCGACCAAGGCATGACCCACAGTCACGTCATTCTATAAACACATATAGATAACATAGGGGAGGGACACAGTGGCTAGACCAAGGCATGACCCACAGTCACGTCATTCTACAAACACAAATAGATAACAATATGGAAGTACACAGTGGCTGGACCAAGGCATGACCCACAGTCACGTTATTCTATAAACATATATAGATAGCAATATGGAAGTACACAGCAGCTCGACCAAGGCATGAACCACAGTCACGTCACTCCATAAACACATATAGATAACATAGGGGAAGGACACAGTGGCTGGACCAAGGCATGGCCCACAGTCACGTCATTCTACAAACACAAATAGATAACAATATGGAAGTACACAGTGGCTGGACCAAGGCATGACCCACAGTCACGTTATTCCATAAACATATATAGATAGCAATATGGAAGTACACAGCAGCTCGACCAAGGCATGAACCACAGTCACGTCACTCCATAAACACATATAGATAACATAGGGGAAGGACACAGTGGCTGGATCAAGGCATGACCCACAGTCACGTCATTCTATAAACACATATAGATAACATAGGGGAAGGACACAGTGGCTGGACCAAGGCATGACCCACAGTCACGTCACTATATAAACACATATAGATAACATAGGGGATAGTGGTTGGACCAAGGCATGAAGCAGTCACGTCACTCTATAGACAGATAATAATCCTATAGGGGAAGGACAAGGTGGTTGGACCAAGGCATGAACCACAGTCACTTCACTCTATGGACATAATATTATAGTTAACATTGTGGATGGACACATTGGCTGGACCAAGGCATGAACCAGTCACGTCACTCTATAGACAGAAAATAATCCCATAGGGGAAGTACAAGGTGGTTGGACCAAGGCATGAACCACCGTCACTTCACTCTATAGACATAATAATATAGTTAACATTGTGGATGGACACATTGGCTGGACCAAGGCATGAATCAGTCACGTCACTCTATAGACAGATAATAATCTCATAGGGGAAGGACAAGGTGGTTGGACCAAGGCATGAACCACCGTCGCTTCACTCCAGGCATAAACCACGCGGGGATAACATATTATATGCACCACAGTCATTTCACTCTAAGATATACTTATATTGATAACATAGGGAGAAGGACACATCGGTGGGGGGCAAAGCATGAACCACGGTCACTTTATTCTATAAACAGATACATAGATGGCATCCTAGACAGCAACGTAATGGTAGGCCACCGGTGGCCCACCACCAAATGCCACCGTTTGCCACCGGTGGCTCACCACACAGATATCTGGTCGATAACCGGTGGTCCACCAGCTACAGTGTTTGCCGGTGGTGTTTTAACCATGGAAACATTAAAGCCAACCCCCTGCTTCGCGATATACAACATAGTAATTTTTCAGGGTAAGCCCCCTGAGAAAAATGGGATGACATTAAAACCGTAGTTTGTCAGTAATCACCATGTGGGGCTGCTAGTGTTGACGTGGCGTGATGACCTCAGCATATTTAAGTATAGTAGGCTGTCTGAAACGCGGAGTACAATATAATACTACATGGAAACCAGGAAACATAACACATTGACCAAATGCATAATCAATGTCAACCTAGCGTGGTAGACTCACTCACTCACTCACTCACTCACTCACTCACTCACTCACTCACTCACTCACTCACTCACTCACTCACTCACTCACTCACTCACTCACTCACTCACTCACTCACTCACTCACTCACTCACTCACTACTCACTCACTCACTCACTCACTCACTCACTCACTCACTCACTCACTCACTCACTCACTCACTCACTCACTCACTCACTCACTCACTCAAATAGTATACATAGTATCCTAAAGCATAATGGTAAGCCTTCGTGACTGTAATACGGTATGGTTCTGACTCAGAAAAGGCGACAGTCTATTATTATCCCATAACTCAACTGTTGTAAGCACCCGGCTTACACATAGCCATCAAACACCATACGTAATCCTAATTGGCCCAGCGTTAGTAGCTATTTTATCTCTGGTTTTGGTGCGAGAAACAAAATAATAGACCCTCATGTTATCTTGACAATGCTTTTTATTTCATTGTAAGAAATAGTCATTTATATTACCGAAATACCCAGTTTTTATTATGGCAATGCCACTTAACATGATTTTAGTTGTTTGTCATACCATGTATATTGTCATATATGATTTTAACAAACTAACATTCTTGTATATACATGTACATATAGCTCTCTTATTACTATGACAAATAAGTCTGTAATGACTTTTATTTCTGTCAATAAAATATCTGTCTGTCTGTCTGTCTGTCTGTCTGTCTGTCTGTCTGTCTGTCTGTTAAAACGACAAAGGCTTAACGTTTCGTATTTCACGTGTAGGAATGGCAACTGGGAAAGAGTGCGTGGTGAAAGAAACAAAATACAAAAATTGCGACACTATTGTCATGATTGTGGGCCATTCAATACTCTATTCACACCACGGTGGGTCACCCAATACTCACAACATTTTAGGTCACCAAATAGTCACACTACGGTGGGTCACCGCATATCTACACCACTGTGTTTTAACCAATATTCAAGAAAACATGTCACGCGTTCAATTCCTCTTTTGTGCTCTAAATTCTTCATATACTTTCTTAATGAGTTATTCAAGGGTTATCTCCTGTATAAAGTGGTTCACTGTTGTGGTACACATAGAGTAAAATATAATATAATATAATATAATAAAATGGAATAGAATAGAATAGAATAGAATAGAATAGAATAGAATAGAATAGAATAGAATAGAATAGAATAGAATAGAATAGAATAGAATAGAATAGAATAGAATAGTTTATTGACACATCAACATACACACATGACTTGCATGACCAGCATATAAAAGTATTGTGCCAAAATGGACAAAGTAAACTATAGGCCCTAGTGTATTAACTTTTTCAAAAGATAAGATCTATTTTTTCAGATGTTACTCCTAATAGACTGTCCGGAAGCCGTGCCAAGAGACAAATAATAATGTTGTATATGCTCATTATACGTGGGAGCGCTGCAGTATTCCTTGGTGGGAACTCCCAGGCAGGCATGACAGTAAATTGAAATCAACTAAATTGGTCCAGGGAGAGCCAATCGGAAGGCGCCGGATGTGACTTAAGATGGGCACGCATGCCATAGAGCAATGCTTCTTGGAATGTCTGCATTCAGCCCCGGTTTGGCGACCATCTTTACGTGACGTAGGCGCATGCGCCCTCACGACTCTGTCACCCACAGACAGTTATTTGCAATCTAGCCTAATATACCAGAAAGATTACAGCAAATAAGCAACTTTTTTCTTAACAATTTTTTTCGCGAGAACGTCTTTATCAAGTCAACAGGCTCGATTGTTATCAGCATACAATACAATAACGTAGAACATGTGACATATAATTTTAGCACATTATCTTTATTCAAAACACTTCAGGTTTAGTAGAATATACAACAATTAACAGTGTTGTATTGTGTGGCATGTAATAATGTTTTAAAAACAATAACCATCTTATTTTCACCGAGCATAATAGATCTATGCTCTAATAAAATATAATTGTATTCGTAATAAGCACTTGGGTCATACAATAACGTTATATTTATAGATATATAGATATAAAATTTCTCGTGATAAAATCCAAACACATCTTGAAATGTTATCTTGTTATTTCGTAGATTTAACATTAGAGGGAAAGATTTTACCTCAAATGAATGTAGATTATCCAAATATAAAAGTACCAAGTATGATATTCGTCAATTTGAGGCAGGCACAGTCATGCAAATTGTGTACATTTTCTTGGTTGGTAAGTCAGTTTCTGACTGTGTGGGACAATGAGTGGCCTTTTAGGCCTAATGCTTTGTAATATAATTTTTAAATATTGGTACAATACCATTAATCTGCTGAGTTCTAATTCAACAATATTATTATATTAGTCTACAGGGATGTGTAAATATTTACTATTTTATAATTTACTATTTTATAACACCAAAGCAAAAACGTGTGTGAATATTAAACAGCTATGTTAAATCTATAGTTTTTTTTTAATTTTCACTCATTTGAAGTTGTGTCTCGCTACCGCGACCCACAATTTCAAGTGAGTGAAAATTACTCGTATCTGTTTAATTTGAGACCAAAAATGACAAATTTAGATATCGATCGAAGTACATATTTTATTCTCAATAACAATCTTGAAATCTGCTAATAAAATTGATTTAAAATTAATTCAATCGTACTTGAGGGTTAACGTCAGATTCTGACGATTAAAGTCGATCCCCGCACTGTAAGAGTAAACATCTTTCTAATGGCCGTACACCCATAAAATAGGTATTAAAATGAACCAGAAAGAGCTAACTAAGAAATTTATGATGATTTCAAATTGAAAAAACCCTTTGATTGCGGTGTTTTTTACAAATCAATTCAGCGCTTTAAGGGGCAAAAGTTGCGATTGTGGTTGTAAACTGTGTGTCTTACGGTGGAGAGAAACGTGGAGAAAAACAATGTTACGAGAGCGGAAGTCAGCTCTTTAGCGGACGTGCACGGAGAGAGAAAGAGGGAGAGAGACAATTTGCTGTCAGTGTAAAAGACCCGAGAGAGGGTCTATACCAGGCCGACAGGGGGCTCGCAACGCTCACCGTGCATTTATCATCGTGTTTGTGGGTCAAAGAATCTGAAAAGATGAGGTGTTATGTAAAAACAGTAACTGTTCAAGTAACCAGCTAATAATGTTTGTCTTTGCATGATAAGAGGAAGATTTACTCATCCAAAATACTCAAAAAGCCTGGCCATTGAAGATTGCCTTGCTCTAATTCCCCTGTCACACAAGCCCCTACGCTCATGTTGGCGCTCTTACTGCGACTCAAAACACTGTACAAAGTACAATGGCGTAAGTCCACAACGCAATGAAGACTGTTAGTACGTGTTTAAGGACGAGCGAGGAAAACCATTTGTTTTGTGCCAGCACAAATAAGCGTCGAGGCTCGGCGTTCTGATAAGAACGGTGTAATGACGTACTGCAGTCGCCATCCAGCACAAAAAGAACTAGATACAAGCATGAACGTGTCGTGCCCCGGTGAGATGAAGTTCATCAAGTAATGAACGTTGATGAATGTTCATGAACATTCATGAACATCCATCAATGGTTTATCAAGCCAGTTCTTGTGCTCAACAATTGTTTATTAAGAACAGTCCCACGCACGAAAAAATGAGCACTTTTGGAATCTGCGTTGTCATTCGTTGTAGTACATGTCGCTATGTAGCATATCAAAAGTCTGTGTCATGTTCATGTTGATTTTGATTGATGATGATTTCTCACATCTATATATCCCAACTGAACAAATAAAAACTGTTTCCATTTTTTTCCTTCTCCCATTAATGAAAAATCCAAGATGGCCGTCACTGATAAGCAAAAATCAAGTTTTCGTTAAAAATGTACAAAAACACAAAATCAATGTCATTTGTTGTGGCTAATCCATGAGACCGGCCAGAATATCATATTTCGATGAAAAAATATATATAATACTAAATTTTGAACGAAACTGTTTTGAAATACCTATAAACAACATCATAGAGGTTACATACCATCAGGAATAATAATTTCTACAGGAATGAGATGTTAACAGTAAAAAAAATAGGTAAGAACTATATATTTTGACCGCTTATATGGGGATACTCTCAAACCTGTCTAAGATGAGGTGGTAGGGTAACGCAAACGCCTGTCTTTGCTCGGCAGTTGAGTCTATATTTTTGTCCGCTTGTTTTTACATAACTTGTGTGTGCTGAACTCGAATCTGCGGGATAACATTCTATCTTTGGTGTCATTCGCCTTTAAATAAGCAAAGCAAAAAATGGCCGCCAAATCCCCATATTTTTTATATTTTTGTTAAACATTTCTTGTTTCTGCATGATAAATTTGTTGATAAATTTATGTCCCATGTTTTTCGATCCAAATGACCTTCAAATTCAAAATGGTTACCGCCAACACACAAATAAAAGCGATTTTTATGCATGTGAACTATAATATCATAAACAACATTTGTTTAATGGGAATCTGAAAAATAGACTACGTAATACGGCAGATTAGGTTACAAGTCATTCGAGACTGTGCTTAAGCACAGTGTATGCTAACATGCTTTGATGTGTTAGTATGTAGAATGACGTCATTATTTTAATAGTAAATATCTAAAATGACGTCCACACATCTTGGATTTTACGATAGAATATAGGTCAAACGATAAACAATAAACATCAGAAATGTTTGTTTCGACCCCCAGGTCATACTAAATCAATGAATCGAGCAATACCGAGCCACAAATAAAACAAAGTGATTTAATTTACATTTAGAAGGCCATTTTGTTTCTTGTTCATATGGGCATGAATTTCGCGGCCATTTTGGTTTTTTTCTTTCAAATTTACTCGTCAGTAACGTTTATTTCTAATCCCTTAAGTCATTACAAATACGTTATATTATCGTCAACGTGTTTAATAGTATACTTATAGTAAGAGTGAATACATAAAAAAGGTGGATGTCTTGGATTTAAAGGTCAAATAACGGCAATTTCTTCCCAAAGACACAAGAAAAAAAGTTATCAATTAAAAGTCTTGCAGAAACCATAAATTGTACTTTTATGTGCGACGAGCTATAGAAAATATGGGGTTTTCTTAGCATTTTGGAGGCCATTTTGTGTTTTGCTAATTTGAAGGTGAAGGTCACCAAATATAGAGTGTTATCCGACAGATTCGAATTCAGCACACACAAATTATGTAGAAACAAGTGAATATAAAAGTATACACTAACATCCCGAGCAAAGTTCAATTTTTCAGATTTCAGCCCAGGCGTAAAATAGAGATTATTTTCATGAAAGCCTGCAATATTCTTTCATTAAAAAATATATATTACATTAATAAATATAGTTTACACTCATTTTTAAGCATTCATATATCTGGGTTCAGAAAACATAGGCCAGATATTGATATGTCCAATAACTACGTTATGTTATGTCGCTTCCTTTGACCATGTTGATTAGTTTGTTTTGTTCATTTTGATTATTTTATAATAAAAAAACATGCTTGAGCGTATATGGAGAGACGCCTATTTACTCACTGCAATGTGTGATGTATAATTAAAACGAGAATTTAATTGCCTGTTACATGGTGTGCTGATTGGTTAGTCAGAAAATCAATAACAGACGCTTACGTAACCCTACCCCCTAATTCTAGACATGTTTGGGGGTACCCCCATAAAAGCGGTCAAAATATAAAGTTTGTCTTTATTTTTTACTGCTAGTATCTCATGTCATGCTGGGGATATAAATAATAATATAAATCAAAGCTTAAAAACAAGTTCGTGTGGGGTGAGTAGTGGGGAGGGTGAAGGGGGGGGGGGGTCCACGGTGACCGATTCTACAACCCTACATTGTATGGTGTCCGTTAAAATCTCCCAGTAGCATGAAGATAAATCACAGTAGCCCTACATACAATAATTATATCTAGTGTGTTGTCTGGTTATATATACATGTAGAACTTGTCTATGAACTGTCTCTCACTTTGAAAAGAACCATAGCTTGTGCCTGTGTTTCATTTCTGGCCAAATACATGCCGATTATTGACAATTTTGTCATCAGTGGCGGCTATTTTGAATTTTTATATAACCACTGGAGGAAAAAATGGAAACAGTTTTTTTGTAGATCTACGAGTTGTATAATAATGGAAAAAAAACATTTATTCAAAATCAACATGAACATGACACAGAATTACACACTGACATATACTAATGAATTTGTTGATGATTTGTCGAGAGTGCTGGACAAACGTTATTCATGTATTGTGTGCGTCGACATCTGTACACATTTATTGCGTGTCTAAAAATGTGAGATTTCCCTCCACGTGTGAATGTATGCCGTCAGAAGAACGTCAAACCAGCGCCAGTCTAGCGTCAGCGAATAAATAAATGGGGTTTTAGGAAAACGTTTTATATTCGCTGATATGTGCACGTGATTTATTTATAAAATGAAATGAATCGGGCTTTAGGCCACCTTTGTGCACATATAGGCTGTACTGGGCCAGGAGAACCTCCTGAGGATGGTGAGATGATTGAGATGACACTCTCCTCCAGACACAGGATTCGAAATTCGAGCCCTGGCGGTCTGAGGCCGTGCACGCTACCTCTCGGTCTCGGAGGCTCCCCACAATACTGACTTTCACACGTGGATGAGGAAGAAACATTTTTTGTTTCTTTCAAACCGCCGAGACCGGGAACCAAACCCCGAACTCTGGCGTGAAAGGCAGCGGTGCTAACCACTACCCTAGGGCCCCCGCCCTGATTTATTTATAACACGATGTACATTCGTCATAAGCTCGCTGGCTCTTTTTATATCCTGACAAAAATTCGAGGACGCACAGCGTAGGACTGGAGTGTTATATGTTAATTAAATAGAGTTATAAATACTCCGATTTGGGTTGTTATGTCTGAGGCAAGAAATTAACAACTCAAGCTGAATACTGATCGGTGTTGAATAATTACTTAGTATGTAACCCACTAGAAGTTATAGTATGTCATATAATTACTATATCAGATGTATAATGACATCATAATTATTATTACTTTATGAGTAGTCAATATTCAACTAAACGTAATCCTTATACATTTTCAAAATATATGGTCGCTGTTGCAAACAGACCTATTGTATATTTAATAAGATAAAGTTAGGCTTTGGTCTGTTTATAGACCTTTCAAAAAATTTAATGAGGTAAAAATATAAAAAGTGTGTCTATGTAAAATATTATGGCTGTGACCATCCATCTGCTCATGTATACCTTAAGTGTGTAAAAATGACTTATATTTGTTTAATTTGAGACAAATCATATGCAAATCGTTATGTTTAAACACTCATTTAATTCCCGATAGGCTTAACTGTGATTTAACGTCCTAATAAAACAGATTAAAAACGATTAAAAAGTTAATAATTTGTGGGTCGATTATAGGTTACATCTAGCCAATGTCGATTCCATCACACAGACATCACGAATATATGTCCAAGTCTACCTTTAATAAGTCAAAGAGTCTCAAAAAATAAATTAGTTATTATCCGCGAATCCGTTGTTATTTAAATTAACACATTATTTGACACGCAGACCACATCATCCTATTGTTGTGCTTTAAAAAAATATAATATATAATTTGCTTCACATAATCAATATAAAAAACGCACCAGTTTGTACATTGCATCCCCCCTCCTAGCATCTAATGTGTTCTAATGTATCAATTACACCGCTTATATTAAGAGGGACATAATAAGATCACGTAATCATACTTACTTGTTATAGAGCACTATATCGGGCAGCCATATTTTGTGACACGGAAGTCTGATGATTTTGAGCCCGCCATATTCTGCATAGTCCCAGGTGAGAAACATGTCCGTCCACTCCTGTCAACATGTCAATTAACATGTCATTATCCGGTCAATATGATGTGGGATCAACCATAGGCACCCCCTTTCAACACCCACCCCTCCCCCTCTACACTATATAGTGTAGAGGGGTAAGGGTGGGTGTGGAAAGAGGGTGCTTATGGATCAACCCTTTCAGAGACCGACTTTAGACATCAAAATCAGATTCTGTAGTTGATCCCACACTGAGAGGGCAATACAGTTATAATGGTCAAAGACCCATGGCAGGTATTCAAATGAAGCAGAAAGAGTAACTATGACATTCATGATGATTTATGATAATTTGAAAATAGAACTTTGTACTCTTGATTTATATAACAATTGAAACAATTGAAACAATGTTATACTGTTTTATTGTTTTGTTGGTTTGATAACCAAAAAACGTTTTGTGTGCATTAACAAGGTAAGGTTTAACGGACATATTTACCTACAGTGTATATGGAACACAATAACATAAATGGCACACATTGACGTGTTCAAATAAGGCCCTGCTGGTGCTACTTGATTTATTTATTCACGTAAACTAACCTGATCCAACCAAACGTTCGTCACCAGTATCTGATTCTTCTCGTCCTGAAACAAAAATACACGTGCTGTTTATTATAATTATGCAGTCATTATTATACTCGCCTTCAAATTAACCAGGATCGCATGATTTTCGGCGATTTCTCCGTCAATTCTGAACCGATTTCCTTCAAATTTTGCAAAGGCCATTTTCCATTCCAATCCGAAACAGCCCTAACTTTTGAAATAATAAATATAATTTTGCAAATTTTTTTAATAGAAAAGGGTCTCTTCGAAATTTCAAGGAAATCGGTTCAAAATTGACGGAGAAATCGCCGAAAATCATGCGATCCTGTTTGATCATTTTTAATTTGACGGCGAGTATAGAAGACACAATGATTTTAACTACATGTGTTAACCCGTCTACTCGGTAAAAATGGTACAGCCAATGAGACACCGTTTCCCGGGATTTTGGATGTCCGGTGTTAGTGGTAATACTGGTATTATCCATTTACGAAGTGTTGTGACAACGGAATTTCTATTATTGTATGTTTTTAATTTACTCGAAACGGGAAAACAACTTATATCGCATTTTTCAATACCAAAGCTATATTTTCTCAAGAATATTATCCAGATAAAATATAGCAGACAAGAACAATAGGCATAGGTATATGCATTGATTGCACGTATTCAAAGTATTCCGATGTTTCCTTTTACCCCTTTAACCGCTGAATTATTTAATTAAAATTTTTACACACTTGAAGTTGTGTCTCGCTGACGCGATCCACAACTTCAAGTGTGTGAAAAAAATTCAGATTTTACAAAATGTAGGTCAATGATTTTGTTGTTGTTTAAATTGGAGTGGTATAAAGTAGGCTATGTGGTCTAATACCTATTAATGTAGTATAATTATGAGAATATTAATTAGCTGGCATGATTGTAATTATTGTACCCCTTCCGGTGCGCATACCGTATTCTGTGAAACGTCGCTGCCTGTTTAAAAATGTTTAAATATTATTAATCCCTGACTCTTCATATATTTTATAACCTATCAAACAATAATATAAATGGCAAACTTTGACGTGTTTAGATATAAAGCTCTGCTGGTGCTAATTGCTTGATTTATTGACGCAAACTGCTCTGATTCTATCGATAGATGACTGCAGCTATCAAATCTATTATATAATAGTTTTATTATAATAATAGCGGAAAGACCAAACAAATCTATGACATTTTAACATGTTTAAGCAGAGTAACTACAAGTGTCAGGCATATTGCGTTTGATATTACAGGATTGATCAATATATTGGAATCCTGTAAACATGATAAGTCTTAATTAGGGGTAATACCTGTTATAAAATATGACAAAATAATAATATTCCGATTCTTATAATATACCTACATGTATAATAACAACCAGAAACGAAAATGCAGACGCGTAACGTATTATAACCTGGGCTTATAAGAGCTGTGTTTACCGAGCAAACACGCGACGTCTACCCAATTATGGTTCAATGCTGGTCCACTAAGACGCTGACCCAACGTTGATCCAGCATTGGGTCGACGTCTCTACTGATATAAACATCGCCGTTTTCACTAACACGGCCGAGTTGTCCCGAGGGTGTCCCTCATCAGATCACACTGCACCACTGGGCGGCTAAAACAATTTCCTCCCAAATTGTTTCTACCTAATCCTGTTTAGATGCATGTTTACGACATCGACGTCTAATCCTGTTTAGATGCATGTTTATGACATCGACGTCCTCTTATCGCCGCCATTTATCTCTATTGTGTTATCTGCTGACTGTCACAATGGTCACTCTCAATACCAATTACATATAGCCATGTATATAAGTGTGCTCCCCTGACAATTAAACTGTATCACTTTATAAAATGTCCCGTGCCAGCTTGTCAGTCATATGGCAAATTACAACCAAAAGGGATCACAATTGTTGTGTTTAAGTCGTTATTTATTTTACATACCAGAATAAGAGCCTTGGAATTACTGTTGACATTGATTTCTATGCATTTGTTTTGTTGTGCATGCTGGCTAAGCTCAATCTATATAGTCAAATAAAAGTAGTGCCGTTGATCCTCTGAGGATAGCTGAAGGTGTATTTATCGCATGATGCTTTTGTGTTTCATTCTTGTATTTTGAGAAATTATATGTTTCGGCTTATTATCAAAACTATCTGATCAATAGAGCTTCTTAATAAATATATCACTACGCCTCGAATGTAGACTTAATGCAAAGGTATTTCACGTGACACATTGGATCTTTAATACAGGTACAGCGGATATTTGAATCAGATGTAAAAGGTTTACTCAAACATAGGCATAACGGCCCAAGTTTGATATTCTACCCTAATTTAAATAACAACTGAATGACTGCGGTGATTGGCTAATTCCGTCATGTGACAGGCTGAGTCACTCTTCGATTGGTCAGGGGTAGAATTCTAGACTTGGACCGGCCTAACGATTTGGTTGACGGAGCGTTTCCTTAATATAATGTCATAGTTGACACAGCGTATTTTTATTATAAAGGTATAGCCGGCGTGACACAGTGTATCTTTAATATAAAGGAATAGTCGACGTGAGACAGCGTATTTTAATATAAAGGTAGGGCAGAAACGTGACATGACACAGCGTATCTTTAATACATAAACGTATAGTTGACGTGACACAGCGTATCTTTGATATAAAGGTATAGTTGCCATCACACAAAAAATAATTTGATTTAAAAGTTTAGTTGACCAGCGGATCTTTGAATCCACAGTGGCGTCCAAACAGGCTACGTGGTTTTAGGATATCCTGGCATATTATTCAGGTCCGCGTCAGTCGAGGACGTGCATAGTCAGACCCGATTACTTCACGTAGGATAAACACTGTGGCTGTTATCTGTTCAAGAAGCAACAACGAGGAAAATCGTTTTAATACATTTTAAAATGATGTAACCATTTATCCGCTATACTTGTGCTTCGCTTCCGCGACCAACAACTTTTAGTGGATAGGAATTACTCATCATTTGTTTAAACGGTGACCAAACATTTGCAAACCTTGATATTTAAGCATATTTCATTCCCGCAAAAAGTGATAGGCTAATAAAACGAAGTACAAAATACTTTAGAGGTGCTATTGGCGCTTAACCCGCTTAACAGCGCTGAATTTCTTTATGAAAACCTTGGGAGGGCAAAGGGTTTTTTCAATTTGAAATCATCATAGATGCCTTCGTTAGCTCTTTCTGATTCATTCGAATACCTATGTTATGGGCCTACGACCATTAGAAATATTTTTATTCTTACAGCGCGGGGATCGACTTTAGTCGTCGGAATCTGACGTCTAAAGACGTCAGATTCTGACGACTAAAGTCGATCCCCGCGCTGTAAGGGTTAAGTAGAAGGGGAAAGGGTGTACACATAGACATTGACGTGACCCTGAGCGAAATTAAAGTCGATAACATCAACCGTAATTCGACGGGGCCGCCATTAACGTCATCGCCTAGTCGTGCTGAAAGGGGAGAAGTAAGGATATTCTGAGCAGCGGGGTTTAAACCCGGGACGCATGCATGACTGGCGTGTTGGCGTGTCAGTCAGGCGCTCTACCAATGCGCCACGTTCCCTCTCTTCAAATAACTGTCATACCAATTGTGCTCGACAAATAGAGTGAATAGTCACACTCACTATCAGTTGGAGATGACAGGGTGGGCCCAAGTCTCGTATTCTACCCTTTAATTTAAATAACAACTGAATGAAAGGCGGTGATTGGCCGATCTCGTCATGTGACAGGCTGAACCACTCCTCGATTGGGCGGGGGTGGAATACAAAATTTGGACCACAGGGTGCATGTTACATACATGGTTGTTTTGGAAAATATAATGGTTTACTGTATTTTCAGCATCTGTAAAATGATATGTTCAGAATGTGCATGTTAAAAGGGCCATGTTCAGAATGTGTATTTCAAAGTGGCATGTCCATGTGATATGTGGCATGTCACAATTATGAAGGTTAAGTAACATGAATGCCTGAGATAGCGCTGTTTTCCTAGAATGTGAATATCTAAGAGGGGAATTTTGCTGTATTCTGTCTCCTTATGTGAAGTTGTTTCCACGATCATAAAATAATAGGCTTAGCCTACAGCTCTGAAGGACAATGTGTCGAGGCAAAAGTGGTTTATCCGTTTACCGTCCAACTTTAAAACTTTCGACCAATTGTGATCGAGCGATTAAAACCTGTCCTATAGAATCGCTCGTTCCTATTTCAAATTAATTTGAAACTGAATTTACTGTCGCGAATTACAAAATATATAATTTTATCTGTTATGAAAAATGTGCATTTCCAATATTGATCTTTTGACGTCAGAATCTGACGTTTAAAGACGGCCCCCCACAATTATAAGTATTAAAAAATATAATAGCCTAGATCCATAACACAGGTATTCAAAAAAGCGGAAAGAGCTAACTAAGACATTTATGATGACTTCAAATTGAAAAAAAACACTTTGATCTTCATGGCTTCTAGAAAAATATTTTATCGTGACTGAAACATAGAGCTGTGTAAAAATGCATAGTTATCAACAACTTAGATACTAAAAGTGTGGTTTTGACCATGTTTACCAAAGAAATATCATAAAATGTTATTTTACCATGTCGCGGATGGATTGCAAAATGGGGTGGACTGCCCCAACTAAAAAGAGACAAACACAAGGCAAAGGAATTGGTCTTCACAGAAACTCATCATGAGCAGTGACCTAAGACATATAGTAGGCCTATGGATAAGCCATGTTTCTTAGGCCACTGCTCATGGAGATTTTTTTGGGAAAATCAATACCTTGAATTGGTGGACCATATGAACTGATGAACGAATGGTAGGCGTGGTATTCATAAATATATTAATCGTTAGCCCAACATTGCCTAAGATTGGATCAGAGTCTCATGTTTGTTAATACACTTCTATTTCTAGTCTTATTGGGCATGTCGCAGGCATTGTCAACAGAGCCAGTGTTGATTTTCCATAAAGATGCCAGTCGTCTGGCCGGTGTATTTGACTTTTTGCCTTGTATATTTTACTCCTTTGCCTTGTGTTTGGCTCCTTTTCGTTGGGGCAGCCGACCCCATTTTGCAATCGATCCGCGACATAGCAGTGTCAAACTGTCAAAACCTCACAATATCGCCATGTTTATCGTAGTATGCATGGTGACCATCTGACAACGAACCAATCCGTATCCGGAGCGTTGACCACTGCACCAGGGCCCCCGGTAATGCTAGGGAAAAGTTGACCACTATACGGGGCCAGCCAATATCAGGGAAACGCTGACCACTGCACCAGGGCCCCGTCAATGCCAGGAAAACGTTGACAACTACACCAGGGCCCTCGTTAATGCTAGGGAAACATTAACCACTATACGGAGCCAGCCAATGCCAGGGAAACGTTGACCTCTACACCAGGGCCCCCGTAAATACCAGGATAACGTTGCCCTCTACACCAGGGCCCCCGTCAATGCCAGGAAAACGCTGACAACTACACCAGGGCCCCAGTCAATGCCAGGGAAACGTTGACCCCTACACCAGGGCCCCCGTCAATGCCCGGGAAACGTTGACCACTACACCAGGGCCCCAGTCAATGCCAGGGAAACGTTGACCTCTACACCAGGGCCCCAGTCAATGCCAGGGAAAGTTGACCTCTACACCAGGGCCCCCGTCAATGCCAGGAAAACGTTGACCTCTACACCAGGACCCCCGTCAATGCCAGGGAAACGTTGACCTCTACACCAGGGCCCCCGTCAATGCCAGGAAAACGTTGACCTCTACACCAGGGCCCCCGTCAATGCCAGGAAAACGTTGACCTCTACACCAGGGCCCCCGGCAATGCCAGGGAAACGTTGACCACTGCACCAGGGCCCCCGTTAATGCTAGGGAAAGTTGGCCACTATGCGGGGCCAGCCAATGTCAGGAAAACGTTGATCACTACACCAGGGCCCCCGTTAATGCTAGGGAAAGTTGGCCACTATACGGGGCCAGCCAATGACAGGGAAACGTTGGTCATCGCAATGCCAGGAAACATAGACCACTACACTGGGACCCCCCCCCCCCCTTCAATGCCAGGGAAACGTTGACTACTACACACTATAATTATAGGGTCCCAGCCAATGACAGGAGAACGGTGATCATTATACTAGCTCTTGTCACTGCCAAGGTAACGTTGGTCACTAACGTTACACCTTGTCAGTGTTGATATTTTCTTTCAGGTCATTTTTAAAGCTCTACATTATTATAAAGTCTTTTTTGGCTTAATATAATTATTATGTGCATGATTGTTTACTGATATATAGTTTTCTTATTTTTCTTTTTTCTTTTTGTCTTTGAAACCAGAATAAAACCGAAATACTGTCTGCCACCATTTATTGCACGTAGGACGTGGTGGCCATTAGGACAATTGTCTTGCTTCCAATTGACTGTAAACCTTTATGGGCTGTGGCACTTTATCCGGCTTCCATTTGATTAGACAGGGAGGTTTGTCAGTATTATGTAAGCTGAACATGCGGTGTGACATGATGCCTGATGAATACAAATACAATGGAGTCGACCACGAGTGATGAATGGAGCCATAATAGAAAATAGACATGCTGTATGATACTCGACCACTGGTGATGAACGCAGCCATGATGAAAAATAGACATGCTATCTGACACGCGACCACGAGTGGAGAACGCAGCCATGATGAAAAATGGACATGATATCTGACACTCAACCACGAGTGGTGAACGCAACAGACTTCAAACAATTTTTAAAAAATAATTATAATTATTTATTTTGTTTCGACAGCTTTGTAAACTTGTGTCATCATTTTTTTATCACCATCCTTATCTATTGGTGCATCACTTACCCCGTTGTATGCACTTAGTGGAAATATCGCCCGAACCGATGAAGACAAAAACACAATTGCGAACATATAATAAATAAAGCCACCACATAGAAACCTGTCTAACCTTAATGGAAAAGAATAAGAATGGATGTAGAGATAGCACCTTACGTTGTAATTATGTGTCTTATATTAGGTTTGGGCAAAGCAATCTGTGTTACGAGGCAAAGGCTTTTAGGCTAAATGTGTTTTTGATTGTAGGAGCTTTTGAGGTATACAATTGCTGCCAGCTGATACAGTTCATGGGTTACAAAAAAATCACCCAGGTGTCAAATCCACTCGCATTGAAATTACCATGATAATTTTTTTGACGAATTAGAAATGCTAAATGTACCAATAGTAATTAGTCATTTAACAATGAATAAATACAACAGCCCACTGCTTATTCTAATTAGACGAATGAAAAACATCGCATTATTGTTGATTTCACATAACCGTAATCGTTCTCAAGTTCGTAGCAAGGTATTTGACATGTCTACTACTACGAAAGCCCCAAGAAATCCATCGTCGTAGGGCTGATGAACGATCGCATTGGTAACACCATTGGAAGTACCAAGAACAGATTTATTAGACATTATTATATATAGGGCTTTGACACAGTAAAATCTGATAACATCGTATGTAGTTCTCAAGGTGTTCCATAGGCGATCGTACGATGTTCGTATATTTGCTCACATAGATCACAAGTTTAATTCGCAAGAGCATCTTGGGACACACTTGAGAAAATTATACGATTTTCTTCGTACGATGGCTGTAGATGTAAGTATTTCGTACAAATGGTTACGCCAAAAAAAGGAACTGAAAATGTATACGGCGTTGATACAACCGTTGTCAGAACTCCATATAAATAAATAATATTGTACATAGTTCTTAAGGTATTCCCGAGGAGATCGTACGTCCATCCTACGATAGGGTTTTTTTCTGAGGCGTTAGTAGAGCTGTCCAGAAAATAGCGACGAACTCAGGAAGGGGATAATAATTATATTTTTCTTATGACCGCCTTCAGAAGGCCACGGGAAATGGTATCAAAATCGCTGGTACGGCGTTCGTGAGGATCATTGTGACCAAGCTTTTACAGGCTAGAATTAAAGAGCTCAATAATAGCACCATAATTCCTACGGTGATCGAAAACATGCTTGCACGAACACCGTATGAATGTAGACAGTCGTACGATGATCGTACCAACGCCACCAGGTGTGAGTAAGGTCAACTTATGTGGGAACTTATGTGACGCTGTATGAACGCCAAAGAATAGGAAATAGATACAGTATTCGTATGGAGATAATGGTCGTCGAGACCTGTGTGACCGGGGTTTAACCCTTTAGCCGCCGGTGCCGCATATATTCGGATTCTCATTTTTTATCAGCACATCAGGTACAACCTTTTAAACATGTTAAAGATAAAATGTGACATCTATCAGCAATATCTGAAAACAGTTGCTCTCCATTTTGTCAAATCTGAATAATTTTCACTCACTAGAAGTTGTGGATCGCGTCAGCGAGACACAACTTCAAGTGCTTGAAAATTCAAAATGAATAATTTGGCGGCTAAAGGGTTACTTTCTGAGGTTCTGACAGAATGATAGCAGCGTAAAATAGAATAGTGTGAAAGTCAAATAGGCTTACGTATAGATGGCATCTAGTAACATACAGGCTAATTTAGATCAACATATTATATAGATCATATCCATATTTGAAATACTTTCTATTTGATATGTTAACCTGAGCCTAATTTAATTTACCTTTATTTTCTATTTTACACATCTTCTCTAATTTCTGAAGTAAAAAGAACAACACATTTCTGGCAGACAGAGGCAAACGGCAGGAACTTCTCGCTGGAAAAGTAAGCAGATACTGCTGTTCGCTTCGCATCATACACCCATTCAGATTTTGTAAGCGATATTTGTCATGTTTATCACTATTTCCATGTATGTCTTACATTCGGCCGAAGTTAAATGAACCTTATAGGTTTCTGATACGGTACATGTACGCCGAAGATTTGTAATGCTTAGGCCTATCTATCTATACCACGGTAGACATTGTGAGGTTATTTAGAAAAAAAAACATCGCATTCTGATCTACTGTTATATCTTATGGAGTGTAAGGGACATGGAGTGCGGTATTATAATGCTTAGTCGTTACCTGAATACGTGTATATCATTTATTGAGGTTTGATTTTTTAACACAAAACCACTGCTGGACATTAGACGTCAATTTGAATATATAGATTGTGCGGTTGATCCGGTAAAACAATCATCTTTTTCAACGACTAAAATTTCAACCAATATAATTTCAAACTATTGAAATTGATCCGCCCTCATTGTGGTGCGCTCTGTTATGCACTGTAGATTTGATGTGCATAAAACTGTGCAGAACAACTTGTTGGGGGAGTTCTTAAAATTAAGTGACGATGTGCAAGTGTGCAAATGTCGCTAAACTTTTAATACACCACATGGTGACCATCAAACAATTTCTCAGCTTGATTTATCGCACATAAATATGGACCAACTCCAAATAGCAATGTTCCCCATCTTGACGTCACGCCACAAGTGCAGGAACCCAAGATCTCACTACTTATTATGTCTCCCCTCTGTACACAGAAGGGGAGACATATAGGTTTAGTTCTCACCGCTCTACACTGCCCCCGCTAGACACTGCATCCCTGCATGTTAAAATTTGCAAATGGATGAAGTCATATTTCCCCCACTCTAACTTTCGACTGACACACGGGGTACATGGATTAAACACCTGTTTGGCACTGTCAACATATCGCGAAATTGACCATTTTTAGCTCCAAATTTCTCCGGTGCGGACGTTCACCGTCTGTTAATTTTACAATAAAATTCACAATACACATACCGTCTGTCGATTTCAATAAAAAAATCAGAAGTAGAGGGGGTCAGCTGAAAAGCTCACCGTTGCAATAGTCCGGCAGTCAAGGGGGGTTACCTTGTTTTGGCTGATATATATTTTTTCTCGACTGATTATGCATCTCTCTAGCATCCTAGTGATGATATCTTGGCGGATGTGGGTTTTTTTCAGGGATTTTTTAAAACGCAAAATTCAAAATGGCCGCCAGGAAAATACTAAAGTTTTCATATCTTCCTCAATATTTGAGATAGAGACTTGATTTTTTCACCAAATCATATGTTCTCCGTAACAAGCAATATAACAAAACACATGGACACTTTATTCAACATCACTTTCGTGCAAAAATTCAAAATGGCCATGGGGTACATGGAGTACACACCTGTTTGGCACTGTCAACATATCGCGAAATTGGTCATTTTCAGTTCTAAATTTCTCCGGTGTGGACGCTCGCCGTGTGTTCATTTGACAATAAAAACCACAATACACATTCCATCTGTCGATATCAAATACAAAATCATGGTCCTTTTTACATTTGAAAGTACGAGAACCATCAGAAGTAGAGGCGGGATCAGCTGAAAAGCGCACAGTTGCAACGGGTGTTTACACGCATTGAGCGGGCTTGATCGTGTTTTTTGCCGTTTCTCAACTTGGAATCCAAGAGCGCACAGTGGTAAAATAACTTGGTTTTACACTATTTAGACTACAATTTTCCTTTGTAGTCGTAATTCCACTACTGTAAATCCTTTTGAGAAACTCCGCGTCAAAGGAAATTGCGAGAAAGTCTAAAATACCCATAGAAAATAAAACATTCCCCATTAACGCCTAGTCATCCAATGACAATGTCAACATGCTTCAACCACTCAGTGACTCACTAGAGTTGACTCGATACACTAGCCTTGACCCTCACAATATCCTAGTTTAACCCTTTAACCCCGCATGTTCAAAATTTGACATATCTCCCATCGTATTCGCTAGGTCGCACACTTGTCGACCAGTTAGACCTTGGGCCCTTCTGTATTCCCCTCGCCCGGGCCCTGGGAATTTTGTAGATCCATTTTTCAACCTTATCATGTACCAAGTTACTTTGCGGTGGTCTGCAGATTTTATATGTACATAGGCTAAGGTCACCAGGGGTCATCGAAGTATAGTACCTTGACCCTTGTTTTTGCTAACATTATATTCACCCGAAATGTATTTGATGGCTTGAAACATACCTGCAGGATCCCAAAACGGACCTATGCAAAACACCCCTGAGAGGTTGCAGGGATAACATTTAGGGTTGAAGGGTTGTTACCCTCCCCCCTTTTAAATCACCCTTGTTTCAACACTGTCTCATATGACAGAATGGACCAAATAACACACTGATGTAATATTTTGACCAATGGCCAATATACAATAATTATATCTGATAAGGCCCAACCCAAGTATACATGGTGAAATGGGTTCAGGTTGGATTTCACTGGGTTGTTACTCCAAGGTCATGACAAGGTAATCTAAAGTTCACGACAAGGTCAAATCAACAGAAAACAGGTGAAAATATTTTGTTTTATTTTCCTACAATTATGTTCACTTTAGATTTCCATGATGGCTTCAAACATACTTAGTTCCCAACACGGACCTATACCAAAACACCCCCCCCCCCCGAGAGGTTGCAAGGCTAACATTTAGGGTTGAAGGGTCCCCCCTTCAAATCACCCTTGTGTGAACACCGTCTCGTATGGCAGAAATGGACACTGATGTTATATTTTGACCAATGGCCAATATACATTAATTACATCTGATAAGGCCCAACCCCAAGTATACATTGTTGGGATTGGGTTTCACAGGGTTAGTACCCACAAAGTCATGGCAATGTCATCTCAAGGTCAAGGTAAGGTCAAATCAACAAAAAAACAGGTGAAAATAGCTTGTTTTTTCTACAATCATGTTCACTTTAGATGTCTATGATGGCTTGAAACATACCTAGATCCCAACACGGATTTATACCAAAACATCTCAAGAGATCACAGGTTAATAATAAAAGGGTTGAAGGGGTTATACCCCATCAAATCACCATTGAGTCACTTTTGTCTGATATGACAAAAAATGAACCACCAAATATAACACACTGATATTATGTTTTGACCAATAATTAAAATCTGATGTAGCCCATCTCAAGTACACATGGTGACATGGGTTGGAGTTGGACTTAATAGGAGAGTTAGGCCAAGATCATGGTAAGGTCATCTGAAGGTCACAGCAAGGTCAAATTATCTAAAACAAAAATGTTTGTTTTTGCTGATTTTGCTACAATTAAGCCTATGTCTGCGATAGTTTGAACAATGCTGCACTGCTGCACCAAGGCTGTGGAACTGTTTGCCTGCCGATATCAGATGCATCACCACAATTTCGTCATTCAAGAAACATCTCAAAACTTACTTGTTTAACGAAGGATATAAGCAGCTTCAATAATATTTTTCAACAGCAATGAACATGCGCTTATGAAATGAAATGAATCGGGCTTTAGGCCACCTTTGTGCACATATAGGC
The DNA here is from genome assembly GCA_964017125.1 of Flabesymbios commensalis. Classification (NCBI taxonomy): domain Eukaryota; kingdom Metazoa; phylum Annelida; class Polychaeta; order Terebellida; family Flabelligeridae; genus Flabesymbios; species Flabesymbios commensalis. The sequence goes on along the minus strand of OZ024908.1, from coordinate 21,923,653 downwards.
TAAACTGGGCCAGGAGAACCTCCTGAGGATGGTGAGATGATTGAGATGACACTGTCCTCCAGACACAGGATTCGAAATTCAAGCCCTGGCGGTCTGAGGCCGAGCACGCTACCTCTCGGTCACGGAGGCTCCCCACAATATTGACTTTCACACGTGGATGGGGAAGAAACATTTTTGGTTTCTTTCAAACCGCCGAGACCGGGAACCGAACCCCGGACTCTGGCGTGAAAGGCAGCGGTACTAACCACTACCCTAGGGCCCCCGCCCACATGCGCTTATGAATCACTTGAGTTTAGGCGCAATATAAATTTTAGTAATAGTAATAGTAATAACCCGCCTAAGACACCCCAAGCAGTCAGGGGACCAAGGAGGTGATGTATGGATAGTTAGACCATGTCTGCTACACTCATGAGTCTTACATATTATTCTGATATAACAAGGAGATTATCTAAGTAACATGATGTAAACATGTCCATAGACTAGAACTGCAAAAGTTCTTAATTTTTGTGCTGCGCATTTACCAGTTAGGCTAGATATATAGAGACGAAATTATTTATTTCTTATATCAAAACCATATCAAAAATAAGAAATACGGGAATTTCGTCTCTATAACTTGCCTAACTGGTAAATGCGCAGCACAAAAATTATAAAACTTTTGCAGTTCTAGTCTATGGACATGTTTACATCATATGGCCATATTAATAAGCCAAAATAAAATCACCGATTTTTTTTATGATTTTAGCCTGAGCTAGTCCCTTTAACACGATGATACAATACTACCGGGCGCGAAAGTTGGGCCGATTCTGGAGCAAGGTTTGAAAAGCGTCGTTGATGCTAGAGCAGCTTTGCCCGAGCGCTGGTCCAACCTTCGTGTTCGCTGGATGTACGATGTACTGAGCCGGTGCTGGTTCTTTGTTCTCCTGCACAGAACTGACACCGGCACAAGGCTTCGACGCTGGTCCGGCATTGTATAGGTGCTGTACGGATGTGTCGAGCTTGCTGGGCTGTGTTGTTGTTTATTTCAATGAACATAATACAAATTATGTTTATTTCAATTTCATGATAATTATATGCTTATTTTAATCTCATCAATTTCATTATATACATATATGTTTTTTTTATTCTTATTACATGTCTTGTAATAACTATTGTATTGAATATTTTCATAAAAAAAGATGTTTGTAGAAAATAACTTCTCATAGGAGCGGGGGGAGGGGGTGAGACCACCTCTCTGGATCAGTCATCTACTAATTCTATGTACAACATATTATATATATAATAAAAACATAGTGGCGAATATTTACGGACCAAGTCTAGTATTCTACCCTCGTCCAATGAAAGAGTTGCTCAGCCTGTCACATGTCGAGATTGGTCTTGCACCACCGTCATTCAGTTGCGATTAAAATTAAGGGCGGATCAGACGATATGTGGGGGGGGGGGAGGGCTATGAGTTTCACCCCACAAACATTTTTTTTTCACGTGAATGAACAAAATTGTTTTTCAGGTTGACGAAGTGAAACAACAATTTGTTTCAATAACGCACCATATTAATTATAAAACAGAATGATATTGTGTTGATACATAGATGTTAAGAGTGGTCCGGGGGGTTCCCAGGGGAAATTTTAGATGCGTGCGGGGGACAAACCTATGATCTTCAATGTGGCAATCAAACAACATCCACCACTACACCCCTTCACGCTTTCTGAAGTATGCTTTGCTATGTGTGGAAGAGAACATCCAGCGTAATCGTTTTTCATCAAATATACTTTTTCAGACATGATCTTGATGTCAAAATAAATTAAAAGCAGTGTAATTGCATTCACTGATAACAAACACATGTGGTTTGGTGAAAACATCAAGTCTCTATCTGAAATGTTGAGGACAGTATACACATAAGGAGATGTACTTTTATTGATAACTATCATTAACATAGAATTGAGAAATTGGTGTGAGCACAAACTTTTTATCAAGAGAATGATGTCAAATTAAGGTGTCGTGTGTTTTATTGTATTCCCGAAATCGTAACAAATGGTTTGTGAAATAATATCGTCCTAATTATTATTGATGAAGATACTTGTGCTAAAATTTGTGATTTCATGGCGGTCATTTTGAATTTTGCATGGTGGTGATGTCGAGTAAAATTCCCATGTGTTTTATTGAGGAATATATGATAACTTTAATTATTGCATGGCGGCCATTTTGAATTTTTGCACGAAAGTGATGTCGAATAAAGTTTTCATGTGTTTTATTGTATTGCTTGATACCGAAAACATATGATTTTGTGAAAAAATCAAGTCTCTATCTCAAATATTGAGAAAGATATGATAACTTTAGTAATTTCATGGCAGCCATTTTGAATTTTGCGTTATAAAAAATCCCTGAAAAAAACTCACAACCGCCAAGATATCATCACTAGGATGCTAGAGATACATAATCAGTCGAGAAAAAATATATATCAGCCAAAACAAGGTTACCCCCCTTGACTGACGGACTATTGCAACGGTGCGCTTTTCAGCTGACCCCCCTCTACTTCTGATGGTTCTCGTACTTTCAAATGTAAAAAGGACCGGCATTTTTTTATTGAAATCGACGGACGGTATGTGTATTGTGAATCTTATTGTCAAATGAACACACGGCGAGCGTTCGCACCGGAGAAATTTGGAACTTAAAATGGTCAATATGCGAGATGTTGACAGTGCCAAACAGGTGTGTACTCCATGTACCCCGTGTGTCAGTTAGAAGGGGAGCATAAAGTACTGACTATGGCTGAATGGATACTGGCCAGCACTGGTGACGCTAGCCCAACATTTAACAGACATTGGGTCTGTTTGGCTTGTACTCGCCGCCAGCATTATGCACTGCCAGACCCGCAGCCCAGCAAACACGAGCCTGTGTCGCAGACGGTGAGCCAGTGTTGGACCAGCATTGGGTCAACGTCTCGTGGTTGCTGGGAGTGTTGACAGGCTACATTGTGCTTCGCACACCGCAGAGTGTGAAGATAATTATTAAAAATGTTGCCCAATTGATTGAGCCTAAGGACTTAGTTACAGATTTAGTTACTGTAGTTATAAAAAGCGCGTTCCACAACATCAAAATGCATAGTCTCTACTGTTGAAAGGAGCCATTTAATAACATTAATTACAAAAGTTATTGACATACATCTATTACCTATCAACCTTTATGGTTATTCTGCTGGAGGGGAGATATCTCAATTTTTTTTGTAAATTACAAAAAAACTAGACTCTTCTAGTTTTCTTTGTTATATGTATATTTTTCGGTGCAGATTCGTGTCCGTGCAGTGTTGTGTCCAGCATTAGGCTCGTCAGAGCATTCTGTTCTAGTGTCGTAAACTAATTCTACCCTGCACTCCTGATGCTCCACGCGCTGTTGCGTCCCAATTTTTTCATTAACGTTCCAATTTGTAATAAATTATTACAAAAAAATTATACTACATACTACAGACCACATTCTAATTGATGAATTTATACCGCATAGCTTTAATTCGTAATATTATACTTGGGTATTTAATAAGCCTTTGACCGCCGGTCCCGATTATATTTGTTTCTTAATTATTTCTTATTATTCAATTTATCATAATTTATTACAAATTGGGACGCAGTTGCATTACATATATTATGCGTTCCAATTTGTAATTATTTATTACAAATTGGAACGTTATTACGAATTGGGTCGCAACAACGCGCGCCTATCACACCAGCAGACCATGGTCAGACATTCCGTGGCCTTGACTTCGATCCCATCGCCTTACTGAGAGGTACATGTACTGCGTCCGGTCATTTGGTACGGTGTTAAATGGATCAACCAGTGTACATAAAATAATCCCTGAATCTATGCGGTGGAATAAAACTCTCATTAACCCTTTGGTCGCTGAAATGGAAAGAACAATTCATTTTTTAACTTGCTTGAAGCTGGAATTTCAGCTTTGATTGAGGAAAAATATATTTTTAAATACAAAAATAGTTTTTTCTAAGTTGGACCATAGACCACATTCATAGCGCATGTAAGACCCTATGCACTACACGACATATTTTGAATAAGTAAAATAGTATTAGGATAATTCATAGAAATCACTTTAATTCGTAATATTATACTTGGATATTTATTAATTCTTTAAAAGCCGATCTCGACTATATTTGTATCTTCATTTTTTATTAGCACATTATTTAGATTTTATGACTGACGGGGCGTTCTCACTAGCGGGCCTTCTCACTAACATGTGAGAAAAAAAAAGTGATTTTTTCGACTAATAGGCCTTCTTATTAACGGTCCTTCTGAATCAGGCCTAACAAATTTTCTAAATAACGGGCCTTCTGGCTAACCTGCCTTCTGACTAAAAGACGGACCCCGTGTAGCCAGGATCACCAACGGGAAGGATTATGCCGTTTGATAATATGACATTGGTACTGTGCTTCTTGAACATTCAAAATTATGAAGATTTCACGAGTTTACCAAGGACGGTTAACGTTAATACTGTCTCAAATCTAACAAAATTAGCCTATTATTATTTGAGTAAGTACGCCTACTATGAGCATGGTGCCAATAAGGAGCATAGGCCATACTTCTTATACTACATATCACCAGACGGCAGTATAGGCCTACTGTTGATATCAATTAACAGTAACACAAATGTCATTAAAAAAAAGCAACGGTATGTTAATTTGAATAGAAAAACATCAAATAAATGATGATAAAAACAAATTTTCTAGTATGTTAGAAGTGATGAAAATGATGAGTATTCAAGTCAAGGCGTTTTTGTCTGCACAAATACATTTGTTTGTCATAAATCGAGTGATAATCAGGGTAATTCATGATTAAAAATATAGAAAGTCATCACAAACAAAAAGTTCATTTTTTTCCTAATATAAGCACCCACGTTTTTCCTAATATGAGCATATGCTCATAATGGGAGATTTTACGTAAATATTGTGATCTGTAATGTTAATT
>OZ024908.1:21908688-21913688 GCA_964017125.1 Flabesymbios commensalis | reverse complement strand
GTTGACTATTTTGACTGCGATCATATGAATAAAATAATAAAAATAGTGACATAACCCCTAAATGATATCAATGAGAAGGGAGAGCATGGCCAATCAAATTTGTTAGTTTTCTTTAACAGCCCCATAATAATAGATGAAATTCAAAAAAGCAATTAGAAAGTAAAAATGCAAAAAAGCGGCAGGTGTAGATGTTATTCCTGCGGAATTTTACAACCATGGTTGTAATGAACTATTACCCGCACTAGTTTTGCTGTTTAATACCATTATTGCCAATGGAGAATAACCATTCAGTTGGGCCACTGGTATATTTCATCCTGTTTATAAAAAACTGACCATAAAGTGCCCGATAATTACAGGGAAGTTACAGTAATGCCATGTATTGGAAAATTATTTGAATCTGTACTTAATAAAAGGCTGTCTTTTAAAAATGATGTATGCAATGATAATGAACCCTTTTAGACCGGCTTTAGAAGTAACTCACGGCCAACTGATAATATATTTATACTATGTGCCATTATAGATAAGCAAAGGTGTCTTTCAAAGCCCCTGTATACATGTTTTGTTGATTAAGCTTTTGACTACATTGACAGATCAGCACTGTACTATAAATTACTGAGCAGAGGAATAGACGGCTGTTTTTTTAATGTAATAAAGAGTATGTTCTGTAAAGGTGAGTGCCGTGTAAAATGGGATTCGTGCATCAGCGAGATATTAAAAAGAGATTTTGGTTTCCTGCAAGGTGGTATGCTCAATCCCAAATTATTTACAGAATTTTTACAAAATATATCCAAATCATTTGATCAAGGTCAGGGTATCCCCGTAGACACTTTATTAATTGTATACTTGTTATTTGCTGACGACCTTGTCCTTTTTTTCAGATTCTGCTAATGGATTGCAAAAGCAATTAACTACCCTGTATAAGTATGGTTCTCTGTGGCATATTATAGTCAGCATTCCTAAAACAAAAGATCTCATTTTTAACAAACGTTATACGTCAGAATGTGATAACTTGTATATGGCACTAATGAGCTGTAAAGCAAGTATTACCAATTAATATATAAATCTGTAACCTAACAAGGACTCCCGGCCGCGCAATGATTACAGACTCTGTATCGCGTACCTACAAACTCTGTTATTGCGGAATAGATTGGAGAGGGTCGGGGTCATTACCACGGCTGACATTTAAGCAAATTACAGCAAGCATTCAACATGTTCAATGGCTTGGTTCATCGAAAAGACAATATGAGGTTTAGGTTCAAACATAGTGATTTTGATTTATATATTAACATTTTTAAATTTCAAAACGGCCAATGTCGTTCACAATGACACATGCCACAATATCTGGTCGGATTGTCATATACCCCACTGTTGCATTTGTACAGGAGTCGTCTGCAATGCTAACCATTTTAACTATATCTGGTACGATGGCAGTCTGATTTGCATCCATATTTGGTGAGCTCAATAATAACCCTTGGTGCAGGCGAACTACGACATCTGACCGGAATAAACATGTTACCTTTCACTCCCCACACATTTTGTTCTAATGGTGGGTGTTTTGGCCATCTGATAAAGCATGTCTTGTCTCCCATTGACATGTAGTTGGCTATCATAAGGTGTAGCATCAGGGAAGGTGGTAGGCCAGAGGATGAGTACGCTTGACATGCAAATGTTTCCATGCTTCCAATGCTTTCGATAATGTACAAATTTAGTGAGGGAGAGGTGCCGCATCGAATGAGTATCTGCCACTTCATTCATGCACGCATCCCGGGTTTGAACCGCGTGATCTCGCGGGAGTCTTTCCGAGAAATATCATATCGTGTGTTGACGTTAATTTTGCGCCAGGCTACGAGCTGCCATATGCTCCTTCATAATGTAAAAAATAGTATGTTGAAGAGAGAAGCACGTTAGATTAAAAATTAGCTATTTAGAATAATAATTATGTGGATATAATCTGTTTACGTGTGAAGCTAACGTTAGTTCCACAGACCAGTTGAGACATATCAGACCATATGCTTCATCATCACAGAAGCCAACCAAATTTCAAGAGGTACACTTAAATGCCTTTTTATATGTGTGCTCAATAGAGAGATATGTTATCCAGCAAAAAGTGGTAAAAATATTTGAAAAATCTGCGATAAGCCTATGTAAACCCTTCAAGAAACATATTTCAAGAAGTAATATTCCACAATTTTCGGCAAACTTACTGGACAAAGTAAAAACAAAGTAAACAAAGTAAAAGCTTCCACCGACGGTGAATGGACATATACCTATAGCATATTCTGTTGTGCATAATATTGTCACATTACAAAAAATATTACTTCTGGACTACTATGTTGCAGTACATATCTGATCTTCCTATGCTTCAAATCACCAATTACCCAGTCAATTCATCATTATTAGATGCAGAATTTGTCAGTATTTGACCAGAATATATTATTTAGTTCAATTCACACCTGCTGTGGAATGCCCCTCCTGCCAGTGTAATTCACCTGTCCTGGAGAAACTAGTACAAGCTCAACTTATTATATGAAACAATTAACAGATTTATTAGACACACGACATCTGGTCACGATAAGACGTTCTAGAGCATGTTCACATAAGTGGAAGAAACTGAGAGAGACGCATAGTACCCAGTGCTGACTCCACCAGCTGATTGGTCCGAGGTGGTTTTTGTATCACTTTTTTGTCACGATGAAGCATCCCTTGTGTAATCATTCACACATTCTAGGCCTATCATTGGGACACCTTACAAACTTCTGACTTAATGAGTTACTCTCAAGGTTTGATATGTGTCACTTGCATCAATCTGCAGAAAACACAACACAATGGGAACCTGATCTAAACAACTTGGTTGGGATTGCAATGTACAATGTATCTACTACTGAGCATACAATATGCAAACACATTAACATGTAGGTTGGTTCAAAATGTATTGTTTTCTGTTCTCTTATTATGAAACATCATTTGTAATATTTTTAGTTTAATGATCTGTGGTAGGCTACAAGGCCTCCCATGTAAACAGACTATTTCAAACATTATTGTTTTAAAAAGCTTGAAATCACTTGTTTTCAAAGCTTTTTAAAATTGTGTGTCCTTTCCTCAAAATTTAAACTGTCACTTCTATTATGTTGTCCAGTTGAAAAACCATTGCCACCTTAACCTTTTACTGTATTTACTTTCACACTCAATAGGTAATTTAGATTGGAACTGATTTACTGATTTCTAGTAAAACATCTTAGTGGTTGTGTGTTGCTTGTTTCTTTTGCATAAGAAAATGAGCCAAGCCATTGAATGTTTTCTGTGATCTGTGGCTGGAATCTATACGCTGATATCTCTCACAGGCTGTGATGAATTGATGTCCCCCTTTTATTTGTAATTGTATATCAATTATGGATTTCAAATAACAAGATCTAAACATCCAATAATTTAATGGATGGGATGGACTACAATTACCCACCAAAAAAAATTCTGATTATTTGTTTAGCAAATATGAAACATTGCTGAAACGCACAATTTGCGCACAATGTGGGATAATTTTATTTGATTAATATTTCGAATAACATCAACCCATCTCACCAACTTCTCAAAATTATCAAATGTGTTTTGTAAAAGACACATTACCGTCAGTCATAATTATCCTCTGTGACTGTTGTAAAATGTTTAAATGAAGGAAATGCATCAAACATCGTTATTGAAATTGTTCATTTTCTACGATCGCTTTACGTCACTCTGGTGGACTAATTAACGGAACACCCATCATTCAGAAACCATCAACAATTTACTGTTTATCATAATACACACTAAACAACACTAATTGTTTGAATTTTAGTTTTTTTCGAATTCAAGAGAAAAAAATGACCGAAAACGTATCAAAAATGTGCTTTATCTGTAATTTTCAAAATACCTAAGAGACATCCACATTTTTTATGGGTACTATTGGATTCCTCATACCCAAAAACATGGGTATAGAACTTAAAATCATGACTCTAGCCATGATAGAGCCCAAGTTATGGTCAAATACGTGATTTCGATGGCGGCCATTTTGAATGTGTCATAAAACGAGGTTGAGGGGCGGGAAAAATTGAACCCCAATATTTCTGGCTTTTTTGACCCCTAAGGAAGTCAGAAAAACAATAAAATCAATTTTGGCGATAACTTTTAATTTTAGGCATATTTCTGACATACCGCACCAGACTATACTAGTAATAGTCATTCCTCATTGTGAGATGGTTTGACTTCATGGGATGATATGTGGTCTGAACAAAAGATTATTCACAGACGTGGTTTAAAAATAAAACAACTTCTGGGTGATAAAGCAACAGGAAAAGTCTTCAACAGTGATCTCAGGCACAATAGCTACTAAATATGAAGCCAACATAATGATTGTCGGCAAAGCTTACACAAACATTTTTGCTGCATTTTGGTGGATATAATCCGATCTGTCCTTACTGCAAACATACCCCATGTGGGAAGCGTGATGAAATACAATAAAGCCGATACTGACCGGCATCATAACCTGGACATAAACACGATAACTGGTAACAAAGCCATCCTCAGGGCCGGTGAAATGTTATCACCATAAATATGATGGCATCAGGAAAAAGCGAGGACAGGGGAGTGGTCACTAAAGTGGTCTGCTGGCTGCAGACTGAAGACAATGGGAGAGATTACATAACACAGACATCCACAGAAAAAAAACGAGAAAACGAACAAACTAGGAATAACAGACTTATCATAGTAATGAGACCACGATTTAGTTGAAGAAATAAATCAGACTAGAACAGATTCTCTATAAACAAGCAGGCAAGAAAGCGAGCAGGCAAGTGCGCAGACAAGCAAACAATCAAGCCAGTAATCAAGCAAGCAAAAAAGCACACAATTTACTGGGCTGTGTATTCCATGAACATGGTTATGTAAGTAAATACAGTGATTGATTTATAATTGAATATTCCATCAATCGATCAATCAATCAACTAACAAATCAATCAAATAGTCAATTA
>OZ024908.1:21873688-21906188 GCA_964017125.1 Flabesymbios commensalis | reverse complement strand
CTCCCTGAGCGGAACATCCTTTTTTTACTAAATTTAAAATAACCGTCAAGCGCTATGTTGAAGTTGTAGCTCCTGAACTCTTTGACAAATATTTTAATGTAATACCTCATTTTCACAGGATTTTTAATGCTGAATTCATTTATGAAGCTATTAGTAACTTTTATGGTTTCGGTAAAGAGTAGATCCAAGATGGCCGCCATTTAAGGTTTGATTGGGAGCAAGTCTATTGTCATTCGTATTCGAGATACATATAAGTATTAAATCTATAAATTACCATTATTTAATGACAAAAAATAGCTGTATACCTAAAAGAAATATGCGGTACAAATTTTAATGTATTTATTTCATAATAAATAATAGCCAAAACATCATTTTCAATCAATAAAACAACGGCAGTCTCAGAGAGTTGTGCCATTTTTTCCTAATCATCAACCTGAATTTCATTAATTAGCAATGACTTACTGTTCCCAGTTCCCATTCAGCTTGTGTACCTTGCAGACCTGCTGCATCGAAACATGTAACCAACTTCTGTAACCACACCTAATCGTTTTCATTAATTTGAGAGGTGCTGCATCAAGCTCCGTAAAAACTGGTTACAGGTTTTCATTTAAAAATTACCCTCCCCAGCCTGTTGGTGGGATTTTGTTCCCATGCAATTATTGTACATGTAGATATGTCAGTGATAAATGTGATTTACTGCTGCTTCAGCTGGGGTCCTAAGCAAGTGTCATAAGCAAGGACTCACACTACAGTCCACAGGGTCATAGGCAAGGTCTCACACACAAGCCTGCATGGTCATAGGCAAAGACTCGCACCCGAGCCTACAGGTCTAAGGCAAGATCTCACAACCCAGCTCGCAGTGCCTATGCAAGGACTCACACAAGAGCATACATGGTCAATAGGCAAGGAATCACACCGAGCCCGTAGTGTCCTAAGCAAGAACTCACACTCGAGTCCACAAGGTCCTGGGCAAGGTCTCACACCTGACCCTACAGGTCCTGGGCAAGGACAAACACCCGAGCCAGCGGGTCCTAGGCAAGGTCATACACTGGAGCTTGCAGGGTCCTAGGCAAACACTCACACCCAGGCCCGCAGGGTCCCAGGCAAGATGTCACACCTCACATGTTGGCATAATGGGCCAATACAAGGTATCGCACACGAGCCTGCAGGATCTTAAGGAAGGTCCCATTTATCATGTTTATATATATTTGATGCAACATTAATAGGAGCACGAATACGTTTGTTTTGTGTTTGAAATAACGAGGCCCTCCCGATGGCCCATTCGATCCGGCTGTGGCTCGAAACTCACGAGCTACTGGGCTCGAATCCTGGTTGTGTCAGATGTTTGTCATCGAGGTTGTGCATATACAGTGCTCAAAACTTGTCAAATGCATGCATGGAGTGTGCAGTGATGTCTGTGGCACTGTGCACTATAAAGACCCCTTGAAGTTATTCGATAAAAGTAGGGCATAGTCCCTTCCTTCTACCGCGATATTGCCATGATTATACGGAAAGCAACGTAATTCAATATTCACTTAAAATAACGACACGTGTATAGATTACATATATTTTGTAGTGTGTTTTAGCTGGATAGGTCTATATCTTAAAACCTCAGTGGGACAGATCAACGTGTAAAACACCATATCAATTTATCAAAGATGATAACGGCACCAAAATTGGTCTATGTGTGCACCTGAGGGCACTTAACAGCATGTTAGCCAAACATTAAATCAAAATATCCGTGATTTTTTTCAATTTGACCACCATAATATGCGATAGGCATATATACATGAATTATTTTATTGACACCACTCATACGATTGTTTAGATTTTATGTGATATTATTATGTTTTAGCATGTATACAATTTCCAAATGGCTAAATCTTGACAAAAATTCAAAAACCTGTCAAAATAAATAAAAAATGACCACCACAAAAAATAATATTGATTATTATATAATAAAAGTTTTTAGTGCATCTAAATGCATATGACAGTTCTTCATTATTAGATAAGCCTGACTGTGTTTAATTATAACATTAGTATTTCTTTCCATACACAAAATTACAATGCCCGTTCAACAGATACTTGTCAGTCACCACACTGAACAAATGCAAAACATGTAAAACACGCGTAAAAATGCATTCCAATTTCTTGCTTCCAATCTCAATCTGTTTAATAGTTTTTTTTCAAAGCCTTTTTCATATCTGATTGATGTCTGATTTCGGATGTAATTGGTTTGTCTCGTGAGATAAATTGACTTTTTTGTGAATTATGTTTATTGGGTCCCTGCTTCCCGAATATCTGTTATGACGAAATACTATTATATTTAGTAATAGCAGATACAAATGTACAAGCATTATTTAATTTATTAAATATTACTTTTGAAAATATACTGAATTGTTAAAGGCTTTTTAGTGCTGTTTTAAGGCTGGAGCAACACCGAGGAAAATTTACTGGACTAAACCATACTTGATTCCAGAAATACTTTTTACTGCCACTACGTTTCCAAATAAAAAATAATGTAGACACAAATTACATAGTTTCTGAAATTGTTCTGCTTCCCCAATGGCGGACATTTTAAATTGTGCAATGACAGAAGCTTTGAAATGGTAAAATGGAGCCAGAATTAAGCTTCTCGTGAAAAATTATGCTGAAAAAAATTATTACAAATAAATATATTTGAATTTCTTCATATGTTACAATTTCAGTATTGTATCAGGGGGCCATTTTGTATTTTTGCAAACAAAACACTGAAATGAGTTCCCCGTGAAAAATTAGGTGAAAAAGAGGTATTACAAAGGAATATATGTTAAATTCTTCGTATGCTACAATTTTTTCTGGCCACTGGCGGCCATTTTGGATTTTTGCCAAAACAAACATGTTCCGCTCCTGGGAAACTTTGGGACTTTTGAAAGGACATTAAGGTGATGGACTAATTATACTTTATCAATTATTCATGTCATATTTACATTTAGCTACATACTTTATTTATAGACTTTCAACTAGATTTATCTGTACACTTTATGTATATCCATTATCCATATATGTGTGTGTAAATTTTTTGTATCTCTACACCAAATCAGGGACGCATATTATAAAGAATCCTAACTTTTTCTCAACTTTCTCTCATTTCCATTAAAAAATTTGTGATCAATCTTACCTTTTTTTATGGAAATGAGATAAAGTTGAGATAGGAAAAAAGTTAGGATTCTTTGTAATATGCGCCCCTGTACACTTTATGTGTACACTTTATATAATATATACACTTTATGTGCATTATTTATCCGTACACTATAAGCGTGTATGCCTACTATGTACACGCTATCAATTCGAGTAATATATACATTTTATGTACATTTTACTAATACATATTTACACTACAACATTTCAGATGTACATTTACGTATTTCTATTTATTGTTCAATATATTCATACGTTTTCAAGGTCAAGTATAACCAGACATAGGCACTACACGCACGGGTTGTTTTTAAACGTTGTTTATCAAACGGCCAGAGAGATCTGAAGCTGATAAAGAACAATCTACAATAATTCAATCTCAAATCGATGTTGAGAGCATAGTCGTCATCAATCGCAGAAGAGGGGAAACCAGATCGTCGCCTCGGAGCTAAAGGATCCTATCTGCCACTCTGACGAGTGTCAGATAGGATCCTTTAGCTCCGAGGCGACGAGATTGCTTTTTACATAACTGTAGGGGAAATGTCACGGTTTTAACATTTCTGATTACGATAGGAAGATACTTACATGGTGCAGCGAACAGATAAGGCATGGTTACCTCAAAGTAGTCCTCAGATAAGGCATGGTTACCTCAATGTAGTCCTCAGATAAGGCATGGTTACCTCAATGTAGTCCTCAGATAAGGCATGGTTACCTCAATGTAGTCCTCAGTTTGAGATTTAACCCTTAACCCTTTAACCGCCGGTGCCGAATATATTCGGGTTTTAATTTTTATTAGCACATTAAGTACCCCCTTTTAAACATGGCAAAGATAAAAGGTGACATCAATCAGCAAGATTTGAAAACAGTTGACCTCCATTTCGCCCAATCTGAATAATTTTCACTCACTTGAAGTTGTGGATCGCGTTAGCGAGACACAACTTCAAGTGGGTGAAAATTCAGATTGGCGGTTAAAGGGTTAATAATGCATCAACAACCGAGGCCTACAAAGTACTCATATTTGCTATTTTTTTCTCGGACATTAACCATATATTTCACATTTAATAATGGTCATCTGATTTACCACTAAAATGATTAAATTGTAGTTAGAGGCAAATGGCTCATTTATATAGATTTCTTGTGTCGTATGTATCTTACTATATAGATCGTAGGTGTACAAACATGTATAATTTAATCATCAACCAATCAATAAGCAGATTATAAAGCTTCTCACACTGATTATACTTCCCACAAAGCCTCCAAAGCACCCATGACAAGCCAGAGTGAATAGATATATTATTGACGGACATATTGCTATCTTCTACTTGATCTGTTGATTCCTAAAAGTAAGCTATGGGATATGATCTGTAACTTTATTCAGGACGTTACGAATATTGAATTAATATCACAGTGTTGCCAGGGTTACGTAAATCTAGTCTTTGTTTATCCTCAGAAACATGTGTAAAATGTGTAAAATAGGTCAAGTATAACCATGACACAAAAACACTAATATATCAATTGAAGCTTAGATATTATATAAAGATTTGGTTGTCATTAGATAATAATTATATCAACAGTCGATCAACAACAGTATTGTAAGTATGTACAACATAAAAGTCCTGTGTATACTACATGCTACGACAAAATACATTCGTCCCCTACGCACTGGAAGGAGACACTGACACATTCTAATTTTCAGTGTTTCAGTTGGTAACTGATACAAAGTTCAAAAAAATTTCTGGTGATGTCACTGTCATGGCTGCACTGTAGTAAAGCAAATTCTCACATACTGACGTGGAACAGCGCACCTTAACCGGATAGCCCAACAAACACGACACATTGAAACAATGTTGGTTTAACGTTGGGTCAGCTGACCCAACGTTAAACCAACATTGTTACAATGTGTCGTGTTTGCTCAGAATTCTGCAGTAGCTGCTTACTTAGCAAGTCAACAGGAAACTGCTATTGTTGTTTGTTCCTGCGTCGCATATTATACGGTTAATACTGTGAGCTGTTTGGAGCAGACCTAATCCCCAATTATCTTGAGCTCAGAAAGTCAGTCCATCACCAGTAAGTGGTGGTGGTGAACAGGGGCTTACCGGCACTCTCATTATAGCAACACAGTAGTGGTATTACAAGGATAAAATTAAAGGGAGAATATTCAAGGATTTTTGAAATTTATTGTCAGCTATGGCAATATCGCGATATGTTTTATTTTGTATGATTTCAAGGATTTTTGCTTTGTCACAATGTGTCACAGGGTAGCACCGCATACTTCCAACAATTTGTAGCACCGCATATGGGACGTTGGCCAACGTTGGCTAATTGTTGGCCCACCGTCTACGACGCTGGCCTAACAGTAAGCTAACAGTAAGCCCAACGCCTCCTGTTTGACGGGTAGAGAGTGGTGTAGTACTGGGGCTAGTCGAGCAAACCCTCAATTCCCATAGTGGTGATTGGTCTCATTAATCTCAATCAGTCTCTTTAACCTTCATTTTACAGCAGACTCATGCTTTGAAATCGCTACATATCATGTTCATGTTTTCAAAATGCCTATGACCCTCTAGCATGAAAGACCGCCCCCATAAATGACTTAACAAATATCTAAGCACCCACTTATTTTAATTCTGGATACGCCACTGTGCTCAACTATGATAACATCCGGCCTGTGACTCTAATCCACATTCGAGCTAAATGAGCCACCACGGTAGGCTCATTTGAGATGTAGACCAACAGAGCTGAGTGCACATATAATTATAAGATACACTTGTGCTACCAAGTCTATGCTGAGTTGAATTACGCACCTATCACATCCTACGCCAAAAGAGATGCTAAGTCAGCTGAATCCAGAGTGTATTTTTTGCTATACATATTATTTCAAGCTCCTTGGTAATACACGTTACATCCACGTAAAGGCAAACACAAGTAATTGCTAACTTGAAAAGTAATGAGCTACTGTTTTTGTCTTTACATGGCAGTCATGTTCATAGAATGGGCTTACCAGCTCACCACACTTTTACCCAATTAACCGATGCCCAATTACCGAATGAGACTCCCTGCCAAACGACCTCCGGGTCACTGACCTCTACTACACAATAAGAGACGTACACGTTGAGATCAGCCCATCTCGAAGTCTCTTCTATACGCTTCACTGCTCAGTTTGATTTTGTCGTTCGATATTGATATTCGTACGAGCAAGGAATATCATTCTATATTCCTTGGTACGAGAAAAGACATACTGCATCGTTGGGTACGGCGAGATGGGCTTATCTCAGCACTCTTCGCCATATCAAGCCCTCGCACAAATGCTCGGGCTTGATATGCTCACTTGTGCTGTGATGAGCCCATCTCGCTTTCCCAACGATGCCGTATGCATATATTCACAGATTCACGAAAGGAGCGACGAACATCATGAACGTTGTATGCAATGTTGAACCATAATATAATAATTTTGAAAATGAAGCGATATGATTTGTGAGTTCATGGTATTTTCGATTAATATTTCGTCCTATAATGTGAAACTGGGAGTTTATTTGTTGATTCCAGCTTCTAATTTCACAGGAACCCTGATTGAATCACCAACCAAGTTGAGGTTGATACGTGTTGCATATCGTGATTTGCCAACACCCGATGAATACAAGAAGTTACATCTTATATCTCATAATTATGTATTTTTTGTTAAATAAAAGGGTACATACAGTCAGTGCATGATAAACTTCCTCTAAAATTCGTGAAGAATTTTTGTGAAAAAGAAACTTCGTAAAAATTCGTAAAAAAAATATGTTTTCGACAATTTTTCGTCCTACCTTTTTCTTTTAAATTCTTTTCTTTTTGACGATTTTTTTTGACGACTTTTTTTTGACGAATTTTTTTTTTTTTACAAATTTTCTATTTCGTTTTCAAGAATTTTCGATTACAATAATTTTTTTTTCGCCAATTGTCGTTGAATTTTTGTTTTTTCGTCCGTCACTTTGCGAAAATGGTGAGACTAGCTCTGTTTGTGCAACAGCGTGTTGATAATATGAAATAGGAGGGTTTATCATTTATGCAGATTCGGAAACTCTTGATGAATGAAGACGGGATTGTGTGCTCTACAAAATCAATATGTAATTTTTGGATATATTATCGTACAACTGCATGGTCATGTGAAAGCGAAACATGGCGGCAGCAGGAAAGGAAAGCTCCCAGAGCAGAACAACGACCTGACAGCAAAGAAGTTACGAGACAAGATATTTGAGCACTTTGGTTTTAATGTAGAGAGGTCCACAGCACAAAGGGCACCACAAAAATTAGGATGGGCATTGAACGGCACGAGGTACTGCCAAATAATCAGCGAAACTAACAAAGAAAAGCGTTTGAAATTTACTGTGAGATGCTTAAAAATAATGAAAATTTTGATAACGTTATTTTCTAAAATCAGACGAAAATTGAAATAGAATATCTCACCAAGAGGCAGTACAGAAATAAAGGACAGGTTATAATACACCATCGCATTAGGCCATTTTCAAAACATCTGAACAAGGCAACATCTTAAAGTAGAGACTACCGACTTGCTTAATGATGGCGTTTCCTGGCATTCAGTGACTCGGCGACCAGTCGCCATATTAGGCATAATTTTCCCATAGAAATGGTCGGCCGTGTAGCAATAACAGTTTTCTGTAATAGTAGACCTATCCCGAGCTTCAGATATAGGGCCACACCACACAACAAAACATCACCGGCCATGATATCAAGGAAAGGTTCAAAGATACAGAGAGGATAATTATGTGTGACCAAGTGACCATTGTTACCAACAACGAAAATTATTTTCTTGAGAAAAAATATTAAAGAATTAATTTACTTTTCGTTATCAACAACGAAAATTATTTTCTTATAAACAAAAATAAAATAATTATTATTTCTGGCTTTAAAGAAAAGATAAGAAAAGAAAAATAATTTTAGTTTTATATCGAAAAAGAAAATAATTTACAACACACATCAGTAAACCAAGGTTGGTTTATTGTTGTGCCAGTTAATGGGCGTGATTTGATAGAGCGCTTAATGTGATAACCAAGTCACTCACTCCCTGCACACGTTGGGACGAACTATGTGTTTGCAGAAATTTTCAAAATCTTTAAAATCATATATTGGGCCATAACTTGAGCTCTAGAACAGCTACAGTCACGATTTGTTGTGGGCTATGATGAATCCAATAGAAGATGAGAAAGATGTTTTAAAGATATTTTGAAATCAACGAAAAAACTTTTTTTTCAGGCGTTTTCGATCATTTTTTGTCGCGAATACGAAAAAGGTCGATTTCAACCAATTATTTCTTATAGCATTATTTAGTCTGTATTATGATAGACAGTACATTGTTTCTCAATGATAAATGTTTTGCTAAAAGAACATGATTATTCCACCGAAAACCGTAAAAGCGATAGCGTAGAAACTAAACATCTTCAATAAACGATAATTTTACAACACTCAAAAGGAAAACTTACTAAAATAAATGTGTCTTAAGGGGTTTTTTCAAGTTAAAAAAATCAAAAAATCCGAGAAAAACTCGGAAGTGGGTGTGTGGGTCAAGCCCAAACTCGGATTTGTCTTTTTTTGGCAATTTGGTGTTTTTCTGTGTTGTTATTTTGCTGTACATGTTCCAAAAAAAAAACATGATTATTCCACCAAAAACCGTAAAAGCGATAGCGTAGATAGCATGTTTCCAAAAAAATTTAAAAAAAAATGGTTATAGGGGTAGGTGGGTGGGTAGGGTCCCACCAATCCGAGTTTTTTTAACTTGACAAGACCCTAAGCAAAAACTTTAGTTGGTACGTGTTCCCATATATATATATATACAACATAAAACATTGAAATTAACTTATTTATTTTAAGTCTTTTTTGTGTCGCGAGTATGAAAAAACTCCTCAAATTCAAACAATTATTTAGTGTAGCGTTATTTAGTGTGTTTTATGATGTTGATGGATGTTTTCTTGAAAAATAATAATGGATAATGTAGTTTCTAGCTTTTCGTGTCCCAATTTCATTAGATTTTCAAGCTTGTGTTTTAATTTACTTTTTTCCGGTACAAAAATGTGTATCTGTCATCTCATGGTGAGCACCAGCCATTGGGCACTCTACACATTTAACGCTTTACTCGCCATATTATTCAATTGGAATTTTCATCCACTTGAAGTTGTGTCTCGCTGACGCGATCCACAACTTCAAGTGATAGAGAAAATTATTCAGATTTGACAAAATGGAGGTCAACAAATTTCAAATCTTGCTGATTAATGTCACGTTTTATCTTTAACAGGTTTAAAAGCTGATTTGCAATATGCTAATAAAAAATGTAAAAAACGAATATGGACGGCACCGGCGATTAAATGGATACCCAGCGGTCGACACAGACGGAGTGACAGACCAGAAGTGAAGTAAGTGTTTGATGGGATTAGACTGCTCAGCTTGCTAACTGATTCACTGCCCGGCCACAAAAATCTGGCACATGGTGCGTGAATACGCGCAGGGTTCTTAAACCTTTGAGCTCTGAATTTTTTTTATGAAAAACCTTGGAGACCAAAGGGTTTTATTCAATTTGAAATCATCATTTAATCGTATTATTCAGCTCTTTCTGGTTCGTTTGAATACCTATGGTATGGGTCTACGGCCATTAAAAATATTTTCACTCTCACAGTGCCGGGACCGACTTTTGTCTTCAGAATCTGACGTTTACAGACGTCAGATTCTGAAGACTAAAGTCGGTCCTGACGTGTGATGCCTCACAAAGTGCTACATCTGCAAACTCCCCAGATGAATCGATCAGAGTGCTGACCTAATCTTAATTGATGGGGTTATATTGATTGATTATCCCTAATTATAGACCCCGTCGCGGCATCTTCCCGGCCAAGGGGGCTGCAGATAAAGGCGGTATAGTCCGATATGAAGCCGGTTAGCAGGCTGAGATGCCACGGATATTGATCTCACTGGCCACAAAAACAGCCAGAATGTGTGACAAATCGCAAGCTGCAGCCTGCATCGCAAACTGTAAAAAGCGAGCTGGTATAAGACACAAGGGAAACGCTGTAACGACCTGACTGCAAGGTTCATCTGCTGTCCTGACTTAGTTATTTACCCAGCAAATACGACACGTTGACCCAATGGTGGTTCAATGCTGGGCCAGCGTCCTGTCCTATAAGCCGTTGATTTTTTTTTACCCTTTAACCGCCAAACTATTCATTCTGAATTTTCACCCACTTGAAGTCGCGTCTCGCTGACGCGATCCACAATCTCAAGTGAGTCGAAATTATTCAGATTTGACAAAATGGAGGTCAACTGTTTTTAAATTTTGCTGATTGATGTCACATTTTATCCTTAACATGGTTAAAAGGTTGCACTAAATGTGCTAATAAAAAATGAAAACCCGAATATATGCGGCACCGGTGGGTGAAGGGTTAACAAATCAACGTACTTTATGCCATGTCAAAATATATCATAATAACACATGTTATATTAATGATCTGAAAAATATTAGTTAAACAATTTAGTACATTCACGGTAGCCTCGGTGATAAGCATTACCAGCTAACACGAGGCGTTGGCCCAATGTTGGGCTGATGTTGGACCAGGGTCGTAGACGGTGGGCCAACATCGGTTCAACATTGGGCCGACGCCTTGTGTTTGCTGGGCACTTCATATATTGATAATTTCACATGTATACATTTAAATACGACTAGGATTGTATTGTAAAATTTTGAATAATATTATCTCGAATTGAATGAAATGTTGTATAAGCGAGGTGTATAAGTCTCGCTTTCAATAACACGTATACAAAGTTTTTGACATTTGTCGGCAATAAAATCTGTGTATATTCTATGCATAGTGATAACATATAATAATAAATTGTTGATGTTGAAAATCAAATTGGACAGCAGATTGTAATGCTAACATATTCAATAACATTTCAATATTTTATTCAAAGGTGTGTGATATATATTTGGCAAGATTGTCTTCGCATACTACATAACAGTACATTATGTAAACAATTCTCAGAAAAACGTAGCGTTTGCCTTAGGTGAAAGCGTTGGGGCGAGTTTGATCGGCTATTATAAATACAGTACTTGTGCAATGTATCATGGTTATATCTGTTGGAATGTATATATTATATTATGAGCTACTGAACAAATACTTGAAAGACTCTAAAATCGATGATGTATTTTCATGAGTCAATTGAGTTGACACTACAGATGTTATCTTCCCCGTGCCATTGACACGCAGACCAGGGCTACACGTGTTTGTCCTTAGGGACGGCTTTATAGTCCAGCCTCTTTGATCTGACCAGCGGGCTGCTATGGTAACAGCTGAATCTACATTCTGCCTCTGCAGCTGCCCAGGGCTGTATGGACGTTTGACCACGGCATTGTCCGGTCGTGAATGTCATACAGAATGCAACGTGTTGACACAAGTTGTTAGACATCAGGCATATGCTAATGTGAAAAGCTAGCTGTAAAAAAAAGCTAGTTGTAAAGTTAAGCAGCCGTAACTGATTACTTTTCTAGTCAGCAGTTGCTGCTCTTTGCCTTTGCTATCATCAGTATTCTAGAGTGATTCAAGTTTGAACAGTTATTTCTAGTAACTAATAAGGATGTGTAAAGTCAGATTTTCATAACATTTAAAAAAAACTTTCACTCTGCTTGAACAGCCTGCGTGATTACAATAAACATTTCACAGAGCTTCCTCATCCTGCATGCCACAAGTCACCGTACTTCGTCACTCTGTTTCGTCATCATGCACACTTCTTGTTCACCCTGCTTGTTCATCCTGCTGGTTTGTCCTGCTTCTTCACTCTGCTTGTTCATCATACACGTCCACCGTGCTTGTTCACCCTGCTTGTTTATCCTGTTTGCTCACCATGCACGTTCATTGTACACGTTTACCATGTACATTCACCATGCTTGTTCACCCTGCTTGTTTATCAAATTTGTTCACCATGTACGTTCATCATACACGTTCACCATGTTTGTTCACCCTGCTTGTTCACTCTGCTTGTTCACCCTGCTTGTTCACCCTGCTCGATCACCCTTTTTGTTCACCCTGTTTGTTCATCCTGCTTGTTCACCCTGCTTGTTCACCTTGCTTGTTCACCCTGCTTGTTCACCCTGCTTGTTCACCCTGTTTGTTCACCCTACTTGTTCACCCTGTTTGTTCACCCTGCTTGTTCACCCTGCTTGTTCACCCTGCTTGTTCACCCTGCTTTTTCACCCTGCTTGTTCATCATACACGTCCACCATGCTTGTTCACCCTGCTTGTTTACCCTGCTTGTTCACCCTGCTTGTTCACCCTGCTTGTTCACCCTTTTTGTTCACCCTGCTTGTTCACCCTGCTTGTTCACCCTGCTTGTTCAACCTGCTTGCTCACCCTACTTGTTCACCCTGTTTGTTCACTCTGCTTGTTCACCCTGCTTGTTCACCCTGCTTGATCACCCTTTTTGTTCACCCTGCTTGTTCACCCTGCTTGTTCACCCTGCTTGTTCACCTTGCTTGTTTACCCTGCTTGTTCACCCTGCTTGTTCACCCTGCTTGTTCACCTTACTTGTTCACCCTGTTTGTTCACCCTGCTTGTTTACCCTGCTTGTTCACCCTGTTTGTTCACCCTGCTTGTTCACCCTGCTTGTTCACCGTGCTTGTTCACCCTGCTTGTTCACCCTACTTGTTCACCCTGTTTGTTCACCCTGCTTGCTCACCCTGCTTGTTCACCCTGCTTGTCCACCCTGCTTGTTCATCATACACGTCCACCGTGCTTGTTCACCCTGCTTGTTTATCCTGTTTGTTCACCATGCACGTTCATTGTACACGTTTACCATGTACATTCACCATGCTTGTTAACCCTGCTTGTTTATCATATTTGTTCACCATGTACGTTCATCATACACGTTCACCATGTACATTTACTGTGATTGTGTACCCTGCTTGTTCACCCTGCTTGTTTACCCTACTTGTTCACCCTGTTTGTTCACCCTGCTTGTTTACCCTGCTTGTTCACCCTGTTTGTTCACCCTGCTTGTTCACCCTGCTTGTTCACCCTGCTTGTTCACCCTGCTTGTTCACCCTACTTGTTCACCCTGTTTGTTCACCCTGCTTGTTCACCCTGCTTGTTCACCCTGCTTGTCCACCCTGCTTGTTCATCATACACGTCCACCGTGCTTGTTCACCCTGCTTGTTCACCCTGCTTGTTCACCCTTTTTGTTCACCCTGCTTGTTCACCCTGCTTGTTCACCTTGCTTGTTCACCCTGCTTGTTCACCCTGCTTGTTCACCCTGCTTGTTCACCCTACTTGTTCACCCTGTTTGTTCACTCTGCTTGTTCACCCTGCTTGTTCACCCTGCTTGATCACCCTTTTTGTTCACCCTGCTTGTTCACCCTGCTTGTTCTCCTTGCTTGTTTACCCTGCTTGTTCACCCTGCTTGTTCACCCTGCTTGATCACCCTGCTTGTTCACCCTGCTTGTTCACCCTGCTTGTTCACCCTACTTGTTCACCCTGCTTGTTCACCCTGCTTGTTCACCCTGCTTGTCCACCCTGCTTGTTCATCATACACGTCCACCGTGCTTGTTCACCCTGCTTGTTCACCCTGCTTGTTCATCATACACGTCCACCGTGCTTGTTCACCCTGCTTGTTCACCCTGCTTGTTCACCCTGCTTGTTCACCCTACTTGTTCACCCTGCTTGTTCACCCTGCTTGTTCACCCTGCTTGTTCACCCTGCTTGTTCATCATACACGTCCACCGTGCTTGTTCACCCTGCTTGTTTATCCTGTTTGTTCACCATGCACGTTCATTGTACACGTTTACCATGTACATTCACCATGCTTGTTAACCCTGCTTGTTTATCAAATTTGTTCACCATGTACGTTCATCATACACGTTCACCATGTACATTTACTGTGATTGTGTACCCTGCTTGTTCACCCTGCTTGTTTACCCTGCTTGTTCACCCTGCTTGTTTACCCTGCTTGTTCACCCTGCTTGTTTACCCTGCTTGTTCACCCTGCTTGTTTACTCTGCTTGTTCACCCTGCTTGTTCACCCTGCTTGTTCACCCTTTTTGTTCACCCTGCTTGTTCACCTTGCTTGTTTACCCTGCTTGTTCACCCTGCTTGTTCACCCTGCTTGTTCACCCTACTTGTTCACCCTGTTTGTTCACCCTGCTTGCTTACCCTGCTTGTTCACCCTGTTTGTTCACCCTGCTTGTTCACCCTGCTTGTTCACCCTGCTTGTTCACCCTGCTTGTTCACCCTACTTGTTCACCCTGTTTGTTCACCCTGCTTGCTCACCCTGCTTGTTCACCCTGCTTGTCCACCCTGCTTGTTCATCATACACGTCCACCGTGCTTGTTCACCCTGCTTGTTTACCCTGCTTGTTCACCCAGCTTGTTTACCCTGCTTGTTCACCCTGCTTGTTTACCCTGCTTGTTCACCCTGCTTGTTTACCCTGCTTGTTCATCCTGCTTGTTCACCCTGCTTGTTCACCCTTTTTGTTCACCCTGCTTGTTCACCTTGCTTGTTTACCCTGCTTGTTCACCCTGCTTGTTCACCCTGCTTGTTCACCCTACTTGTTCACCCTGTTTGTTCACCCTGCTTGTTCACCCTGCTTGTTCACCCTACTTGTTCACCCTGTTTGTTCACCCTGCTTGCTCACCCTGCTTGTTCACCCTGCTTGTCCACCCTGCTTGTTCATCATACACGTCCACCGTGCTTGTTCACCCTGCTTGTTTATCCTGTTTGTTCACCATGCACGTTCATTGTACACGTTTACCATGTACATTCACCATGCTTGTTAACCCTGCTTGTTTATCATATTTGCTCACCATGTACGTTCATCATACACGTTCACCATGTACATTTACTGTGATTGTGTACCCTGCTTGTTCACCCTGCTTGTTTACCCTACTTGTTCACCCTGTTTGTTCACCCTGCTTGTTTACCCTGCTTGTTTACCCTGTTTGTTCACCCTGCTTGTTCACCCTGCTTGTTCACCCTGCTTGTTCACCCTGCTTGTTCACCCTACTTGTTCACCCTGTTTGTTCACCCTGCTTGTTCACCCTGCTTGTTCACCCTGCTTGTCCACCCTGCTTGTTAATCATACACGTCCACCGTGCTTGTTCACCCTGCTTGTTCACCCTGCTTGTTCACCCTTTTTGTTCACCCTTTTTGTTCACCCTGCTTGTTCACCTTGCTTGTTCACCCTGCTTGTTCACCCTGCTTGTTCAACCTGCTTGTTCACCCTACTTGTTCACCCTGTTTGTTCACTCTGCTTGTTCACCCTGCTTGTTCACCCTGCTTGATCACCCTTTTTGTTCACCCTGCTTGTTCACCCTGCTTGTTCACCTTGCTTGTTTACCCTGCTTGTTCACCCTGCTTGTTCACCCTGCTTGTTCACCCTGCTTGTTCACCCTGCTTGTTCACCCTACTTGTTCACCCTGCTTGTTCACCCTGCTTGTTCACCCTGCTTGTCTACCCTGTTTGTTCATCATACACGTCCACCGTGATTGTTCACCCTGCTTGTTCACCCTGCTTGTTCATCATACACGTCCACCGTGCTTGTTCACCCTGCTTGTTCACCCTGCTTGTTCACCCTGCTTGTTCACCCTACTTGTTCACCCTGCTTGTTCACCCTGCTTGTTCACCCTGCTTGTTCACCCTGCTTGTTCATCATACACGTCCACCGTGCTTGTTCACCCTGCTTGTTTATCCTGTTTGTTCACCATGCACGTTCATTGTACACGTTTACCATGTACATTCACCATGCTTGTTAACCCTGCTTGTTTATCAAATTTGTTCACCCTGTACGTTCATCATACACGTTCACCATGTACATTTACTGTGATTGTGTACCCTGCTTGTTCACCCTGCTTGTTTACCCTGCTTGTTCACCCTGCTTGTTTACCCTGCTTGTTCACCCTGCTTGTTTACCCTGCTTGTTCACCCTGCTTGTTTACCCTGCTTGTTCACCCTGCTTGTTCACCCTGCTTGTTCACCCTTTTTGTTCACCCTGCTTGTTCACCCTGCTTGTTCACCTTGCTTGTTCACCTTGCTTGTTTACCCTGCTTGTTCACCCTGCTTGTTCACCCTGTTTGTTCACCCTACTTGTTCACCCTGCTTGTTCACCCTGCTTGTTTACCCTGCTTGTTCACCCTGCTTGTTTACCCTGCTTGTTCACCCTGCTTGTTTACCCTGCTTGTTCACCCTGCTTGTTCACCCTGCTTGTTCACCCTTTTTGTTCACCCTGCTTGTTCACCCTGCTTGTTCACCTTGCTTGTTCACCTTGCTTGTTTACCCTGCTTGTTCACCCTGCTTGTTCACCCTGTTTGTTCACCCTACTTGTTCACCCTGCTTGTTCACCCTGCTTGTTCACCCTGCTTGTCCACCCTGCTTTTTCATCATACACGTCCACCGTGCTTGTTCACCCTGCTTGTTTATCCTGTTTGTTCACCATGCACGTTCATTGTACACGTTTACCATGTACATTCACCATGCTTGTTAACCCTGCTTGTTTATCATATTTGCTCACCATGTACGTTCATCATACACGTTCACCATGTACATTTACTGTGATTGTGTACCCTGCTTGTTCACCCTGCTTGTTTACCCTACTTGTTCACCCTGTTTGTTCACCCTGCTTGTTTACCCTGCTTGTTCACCCTGTTTGTTCACCCTGCTTGTTCACCCTGCTTGTTCACCCTGCTTGTTCACCCTGCTTGTTCACCCTACTTGTTCACCCTGTTTGTTCACCCTGCTTGTTCACCCTGCTTGTTCACCCTGCTTGTCCACCCTGCTTGTTAATCATACACGTCCACCGTGCTTGTTCACCCTGCTTGTTCACCCTGCTTGTTCACCCTTTTTGTTCACCCTTTTTGTTCACCCTGCTTGTTCACCTTGCTTGTTCACCCTGCTTGTTCACCCTGCTTGTTCAACCTGCTTGTTCACCCTACTTGTTCACCCTGTTTGTTCACTCTGCTTGTTCACCCTGCTTGTTCACCCTGCTTGATCACCCTTTTTGTTCACCCTGCTTGTTCACCCTGCTTGTTCACCTTGCTTGTTTACCCTGCTTGTTCACCCTGCTTGTTCACCCTGCTTGTTCACCCTGCTTGTTCACCCTGCTTGTTCACCCTACTTGTTCGCCCTGCTTGTTCACCCTGCTTGTTCACCCTGCTTGTCCACCCTGTTTGTTCATCATACACGTCCACCGTGCTTGTTCACCCTGCTTGTTCACCCTGCTTGTTCATCATACACGTCCACCGTGCTTGTTCACCCTGCTTGTTCACCCTGCTTGTTCACCCTGCTTGTTCACCCTACTTGTTCACCCTGCTTGTTCACCCTGCTTGTTCACCCTGCTTGTTCATCATACACGTCCACCGTGCTTGTTCACCCTGCTTGTTTATCCTGTTTGTTCACCATGCACGTTCATTGTACACGTTTACCATGTACATTCACCATGCTTGTTAACCCTGCTTGTTTATCAAATTTGTTCACCATGTACGTTCATCATACACGTTCACCATGTACATTTACTGTGATTGTGTACCCTGCTTGTTCACCCTGCTTGTTTACCCTGCTTGTTCACCCTGCTTGTTTACCCTGCTTGTTCACCCTGCTTGTTTACCCTGCTTGTTCACCCTGCTTGTTTACCCTGCTTGTTCACCCTGCTTGTTCACCCTGCTTGTTCACCCTTTTTGTTCACCCTGCTTGTTCACCCTGCTTGTTCACCTTGCTTGTTCACCTTGCTTGTTTACCCTGCTTGTTCACCCTGCTTGTTCACCCTGTTTGTTCACCCTACTTGTTCACCCTGCTTGTTCACCCTGCTTGTTTACCCTGCTTGTTCACCCTGCTTGTTTACCCTGCTTGTTCACCCTGATTGTTTACCCTGCTTGTTCACCCTGCTTGTTCACCCTGCTTGTTCACCCTTTTTGTTCACCCTGCTTGTTCACCCTGCTTGTTCACCTTGCTTGTTCACCTTGCTTGTTTACCCTGCTTGTTCACCCTGCTTGTTCACCCTGTTTGTTCACCCTACTTGTTCACCCTGCTTGTTCACCCTGCTTGTTCACCCTGCTTGTTCACCTTGCTTGTTCACCCTGCTTGTTCACCCTGCTTGTTCACCCTACTTGTTCACCCTGCTTGTTCACCCTGCTTGTTCACCCTTCTTGTTTCACCCTGCTTGTTCACCCTGCTTGTTCACCCTGCTTGATCACCCTTTTTGTTCACCCTGCTTGTTCACCCTGCTTGTTCACCTTGCTTGTTTACCCTGCTTGTTCACCCTGCTTGTTCACCCTGTTTGTTCACCCTGCTTGTTCACCCTGCTTGTTCACCCTGCTTGTTCACCCTACTTGTTCACCCTGCTTGTTCACCCTGCTTGTTCACCCTGCTTGTTCACCCTGTTTGTTCATCATACACGTCCCCCGTGCTTGTTCACCCTGCTTGTTCACCCTGCTTGTTCATCATACACGTCCACCGTGCTTGTTCACCCTGCTTGTTCACCCTGCTTGTTCACCCTGCTTGTTCACCCTACTTGTTCACCCTGCTTGTTCACCCTGCTTGTTCACCCTGCTTGTTCACCCTGCTTGTTCATCATACACGTCCACCGTGCTTGTTCACCCTGCTTGTTTATCCTGTTTGTTCACCATGCACGTTCATTGTACACGTTTACCATGTACATTCACCATGCTTGTTAACCCTGCTTGTTTATCATATTTGCTCACCATGTACGTTCATCATACACGTTCACCATGTACATTTACTGTGATTGTGTACCCTGCTTGTTCACCCTGCTTGTTTACCCTACTTGTTCACCCTGTTTGTTCACCCTGCTTGTTTACCCTGCTTGTTCACCCTGTTTGTTCACCCTGCTTGTTCACCCTGCTTGTTCACCCTGCTTGTTCACCCTGCTTGTTCACCCTACTTGTTCACCCTGTTTGTTCACCCTGCTTGTTCACCCTGCTTGTTCACCCTGCTTGTCCACCCTGCTTGTTCATCATACACGTCCACCGTGCTTGTTCACCCTGCTTGTTCACCCTGCTTGTTCACCCTTTTTGTTCACCCTTTTTGTTCACCCTGCTTGTTCACCTTGCTTGTTCACCCTGCTTGTTCACCCTGCTTGTTCAACCTGCTTGTTCACCCTACTTGTTCACCCTGTTTGTTCACTCTGCTTGTTCACCCTGCTTGTTCACCCTGCTTGATCACCCTTTTTGTTCACCCTGCTTGTTCACCCTGCTTGTTCACCTTGCTTGTTTACCCTGCTTGTTCACCCTGCTTGTTCACCCTGCTTGTTCACCCTGCTTGTTCACCCTGCTTGTTCACCCTACTTGTTCACCCTGCTTGTTCACCCTGCTTGTTCACCCTGCTTGTCCACCCTGTTTGTTCATCATACACGTCCACCGTGCTTGTTCACCCTGCTTGTTCACCCTGCTTGTTCATCATACACGTCCACCGTGCTTGTTCACCCTGCTTGTTCACCCTGCTTGTTCACCCTGCTTGTTCACCCTACTTGTTCACCCTGCTTGTTCACCCTGCTTGTTCACCCTGCTTGTTCACCCTGCTTGTTCATCATACACGTCCACCGTGCTTGTTCACCCTGCTTGTTTATCCTGTTTGTTCACCATGCACGTTCATTGTACACGTTTACCATGTACATTCACCATGCTTGTTAACCCTGCTTGTTTATCAAATTTGTTCACCATGTACGTTCATCATACACGTTCACCATGTACATTTACTGTGATTGTGTACCCTGCTTGTTTACCCTGCTTGTTCACCCTGCTTGTTTACCCTGCTTGTTCACCCTGCTTGTTCACCCTGCTTGTTCACCCTTTTTGTTCACCCTGCTTGTTCACCCTGCTTGTTCACCTTGCTTGTTCACCTTGCTTGTTTACCCTGCTTGTTCACCCTGCTTGTTCACCCTGTTTGTTCACCCTACTTGTTCACCCTGCTTGTTCACCCTGCTTGTTCACCCTGCTTGTTCACCTTGCTTGTTCACCCTGCTTGTTCACCCTGCTTGTTCACCCTACTTGTTCACCCTGCTTGTTCACCCTGCTTGTTCACCCTTCTTGTTTCACCCTGCTTGTTCACCCTGCTTGTTCACCCTGCTTGATCACCCTTTTTGTTCACCCTGCTTGTTCACCTTGCTTGTTTACCCTGCTTGTTCACCCTGCTTGTTCACCCTGCTTGTTCACCCTGCTTGTTCACCCTGCTTGTTCACCCTGCTTGTTCACCCTACTTGTTCACCCTGCTTGTTCACCCTGCTTGTTCACCCTGCTTGTCCACCCTGTTTGTTCATCATACACGTCCACCGTGCTTGTTCACCCTGCTTGTTCACCCTGCTTGTTCATCATACACGTCCACCGTGCTTGTTCACCCTGCTTGTTCACCCTGCTTGTTCACCCTGCTTGTTCACCCTACTTGTTCACCCTGCTTGTTCACCCTGCTTGTTCACCCTGCTTGTTCACCCTGCTTGTTCATCATACACGTCCACCGTGCTTGTTCACCCTGCTTGTTTATCCTGTTTGTTCACCATGCGCGTTCATTGTACACGTTTACCATGTACATTCACCATGCTTGTTAACCCTGCTTGTTTATCAAATTTGTTCACCATGTACGTTCATCATACACGTTCACCATGTACATTTACTGTGATTGTGTACCCTGCTTGTTCACCCTGCTTGTTTACCCTGCTTGTTCACCCTGCTTGTTTACCCTGCTAGTTCACCCTGCTTGTTTACCCTGCTTGTTCACCCTGCTTGTTCACCCTGCTTGTTCACACTTTTTGTTCACCCTGCTTGTTCACCCTGCTTGTTCACCTTGCTTGTTCACCTTGCTTGTTTACCCTGCTTGTTCACCCTGCTTGTTCACCCTGTTTGTTCACCCTACTTGTTCACCCTGCTTGTTCACCCTGCTTGTTCACCCTGCTTGTTCACCTTGCTTGTTCACCCTGCTTGTTCACCCTGCTTGTTCACCCTACTTGTTCACCCTGCTTGTTCACCCTGCTTGTTCACCCTTCTTGTTTCACCCTGCTTGTTCACCCTGCTTGTTCACCTTGCTTGTTCACCCTGCTTGTTCACCCTACTTGTTTACCTTGCTTGGTCACCCTGCTTGTTCACCTTGCTTGTTCACCCTGTTTGTTCACCCTGCTTGTTCACCCTGCTTGTTCACCATGCACGTTCACCCTGCTTGTTCACCCTGCTTGTTTAGCCTGTTTGTTCACTATGCACGTTCATCATATACATTTACCGTGCTTGTTCACCCTGTTTGTTCACCCTGCTTGTTCACCCTGCTTGTTCACCCTGCTTGTTCACCCTACTTGTTCACCTTGCTTGGTCACCCTGCTTGTTCACCCTACTTGTTCACCCTGTTTGTTCACCCTGCTTGCTCACCCTGCTTGTTCACCCTGCTTGTCCACCCTGCTTGTTCATCATACACGTCCACCGTGCTTGTTCACCCTGCTTGTTTACCCTGCTTGTTCACCCTGCTTGTTTACCCTGCTTGTTCACCCTGCTTGTTCACCCTGCTTGTTCACCCTGCTTGTTTACCATGCTTGTTCACCCTGCTTGTTCACCCTGCTTGTTCACCCTTTTTGTTCACCCTGCTTGTTCACCTTGCTTGTTTACCCTGCTTGTTCACCCTGCTTGTTCACCCTGCTTGTTCATCCTACTTGTTCACCCTGTTTGTTCACCCTGCTTGTTTACCCTGCTTGTTCACCCTGTTTGTTCACCCTGCTTGTTCACCCTGCTTGTTCACCCTGCTTGTTCACCCTGCTTGTTCACCCTACTTGTTCACCCTGTTTGTTTACCCTGCTTGCTCACCCTGCTTGTTCACCCTGCTTGTCCACCCTGCTTGTTCATCATACACGTCCACCGTGCTTGTTCACCCTGCTTGTTTATCCTGTTTGTTCACCATGCACGTTCATTGTACACGTTTACCATGTACATTCACCATGCTTGTTAACCCTGCTTGTTTATCATATTTGCTCACCATGTACGTTCATCATACACGTTCACCATGTACATTTACTGTGATTGTGTACCCTGCTTGTTCACCCTGCTTGTTTACCCTACTTGTTCACCCTGTTTGTTCACCCTGCTTGCTTACCCTGCTTGTTCACCCTGTTTGTTCACCCTGCTTGTTCACCCTGCTTGTTCAACCTGCTTGTTCACCCTGCTTGTTCACCCTACTTGTTCACCCTGTTTGTTCACCCTGCTTGTTCACCCTGCTTGTTCACCCTGCTTGTCCACCCTGCTTGTTCATCATACACGTCCACCGTGCTTGTTCACCCTGCTTGTTCACCCTGCTTGTTCACCCTTTTTGTTTACCCTGCTTGTTCACCCTGCTTGTTCACCTTGCTTGTTCACCCTGCTTGTTCACCCTGCTTGTTCAACCTGCTTGTTCACCCTACTTGTTCACCCTGTTTGTTCACTCTGCTTGTTCACCCTGCTTGTTCACCCTGCTTGATCACCCTTTTTGTTCACCCTGCTTGTTCACCCTGCTTGTTCACCTTGCTTGTTTACCCTGCTTGTTCACCCTGCTTGATCACCCTGCTTGTTCACCCTGCTTGTTCACCCTGCTTGTTCACCCTGCTTGTTCACCCTACTTGTTCACCCTGCTTGTTCACCCTGCTTGTTCACCCTGCTTGTCCACCCTGTTTGTTCATCATACACGTCCACCGTGCTTGTTCACCCTGCTTGTTCACCCTGCTTGTTCATCATACACGTCCACCGTGCTTGTTCACCCTGCTTGTTCACCCTGCTTGTTCACCCTGCTTGTTCACCCTACTTGTTCACCCTGCTTGTTCACCCTGCTTGTTCACCCTGCTTGTTCACCCTGCTTGTTCATCATACACGTCCACCGTGCTTGTTCACCCTGCTTGTTTATCCTGTTTGTTCACCATGCACGTTCATTGTACACGTTTACCATGTACATTCACCATGCTTGTTAACCCTGCTTGTTTATCAAATTTGTTCACCATGTACGTTCATCATACACGTTCACCATGTACATTTACTGTGATTGTGTACCCTGCTTGTTCACCCTGCTTGTTTACCCTGCTTGTTCACCCTGCTTGTTTACCCTGCTTGTTCACCCTGCTTGTTTACCCTGCTTGTTCACCCTGCTTGTTTACCCTGCTTGTTCACCCTGCTTGTTCACCCTGCTTGTTCACCCTTTTTGTTCACCCTGCTTGTTCACCCTGCTTGTTCACCTTGCTTGTTCACCTTGCTTGTTTACCCTGCTTGTTCACCCTGCTTGTTCACCCTGTTTGTTCACCCTACTTGTTCACCCTGCTTGTTCACCCTGCTTGTTCACCCTGCTTGTTCACCTTGCTTGTTCACCCTGCTTGTTCACCCTGCTTGTTCACCCTACTTGTTCACCCTGCTTGTTCACCCTGCTTGTTCACCCTTCTTGTTTCACCCTGCTTGTTCACCTTGCTTGTTCACCCTGCTTGTTCACCCTACTTGTTCACCTTGCTTGGTCACCCTGCTTGTTCACCTTGCTTGTTCACCCTGTTTGTTCACCCTGCTTGTTCACCCTGCTTGTTCACCATGCACGTTCACCCTGCTTGTTCACCCTGCTTGTTTAGCCTGTTTGTTCACTATGCACGTTCATCATATACATTTACCGTGCTTGTTCACCCTGCTTGTTCACCATGCACGTTCACCCTGCTTGTTTACCCTGCTTGTTTACTCTGTTTGTTCACTATGCACGTTCATCATATACATTTACCGTGCTTGTTCATCCTGTTTGTTCACAAAACCTCCTCTGTGAACACGAGACGTTCAGCCACTGTCGTATTATTGATTATCTGCACAAGTGGTCTACTCTCTGACGATTGTACATGTATTTTATATCAGGTAGCAAAACCAGCCAATCCCCTCTCACTAAGTGCTGGTATATAAATTCTTGTAAAATATAATAATGTGGTGTGAAGCCAGTATCTACATACCTGAAATGTAAGGCGGTTACTAGTTTGTTTTTTTGAAATTCAATATATTGGGCCGGTTTCGGTTTTGCAATAATTCTCCCACGCAATTCACATTTCAATGCTTCAAGGTTAAATATTAGGATAACTTCCTCCACCTTGAGCCTTGGTATAAACCATAGATCTAGAGCTATGGTATAAACATATCTACTTGGAAATCCCAATAAATATGTTTATACCAAGGCGCAATGTGGACAAAGTTTCCATAATATTTAAAAATGTCACGTTTAAAGAATGAGAGCATTGCAGAACGTCCTTATTGTGATACGGTTGTTTATTCACTATTTTATTCGCACATTTTTTGCATGGTGCATAAATGCAACGACGGTTTAGAAGGCTACACTTTTAATCCAACCATAGAAAACAATAAATCCCCAGTTGTTTTTTTCAGATCAGACACTGCACAATGGTTCCCCAGCGCTGCAGTGTATTTTTTTGTAATCCACCCTATGGGGAGAGTGACGATGCAATGGATGATAGTAATAATGGAAATGAGTTATATATGCTAATCAGATATGCTAATCGGGTAATAGTTTATGGGTTTGATTAAATGGTGGGCTTATCTCTTATTCACACATTCATTCCGTGGCCACTTTTAAAGAAGGAAAATACCCGAGTTGATTTGCTGCTGAATTTAAAATGTTCCTGCATTCCTGGCGATTCGAAACAAATTATACAACTTGTTAATGTATTCTGACTGCACTCTAAACATTCGCGACCTTTCTTAGTGTATACTGACTGCACTCTAAGCATTCGTGACCTTTCTTATTGTATTCTGGCTACACTTTTAAACATTCGCGACCTTTCTTAGTGTATTCTGACTGCGCTCTAAGCATTCGTGACCTTTCTTAGTGTATTCTGGCTGCACTCTTAAACATTCGGGACCTTTCTTAGTGTATACTGACTGCACTCTAAGCATTCGTGACCTTTCTTATTGTATTCTGGCTGCACTCTTAAACATTCGCGACCTTTCTTAGTGTATTCTGACTGCGCTCTAAGCATTCGTGACCTTTCTTATTGTATTCTGGCTGCACTCTTAAACATTCGCGACTTTTCTTAGTGTATTCTGACTGCGCTCTAAGCATTCGTGACCTTTCTTAGTGTATTCTGGCTGCACTCTTAAACATTTGCGACCTTTCTTAGTGTATTCTGACTGCACTTTAAGCATTCGTGACCTTTCTTAGTGTATTCTAGCTGCACTCTTAAACATTCGCGACTTTTCTTAGTGTATTCTGACTGCGCTCTAAACATTCGTGACTTATCGCAGTGTATTCTGACTGCACTCTAAGCATTCGCGAATATTGTTTGTGTATTCTGACTGCGCTATAAAGATGCGTGCCCTTTGGTAGTGTATTTTGATTACACTCTAAGCATTCGCGACCTTTCTTAGTGTATTCTGACTGCGCTCTAACCATTCGCGACCTCTCCTAGTGTATTCTGACTGCGCTCTAAACATTCGCGACCTTTCATAGTGTATTCTGACTGCGCTCTAAACATTCGCGACCTCTCTTAGTGTATTTCGACTGCGCTCTAAACATTCGTAATATTTCTTAGGGTATTCTGAGTGCACTCTAAACATTCGTGACGTTTTGTAGTGTATTCTGACCGCACTCTAAATATTCGCGACCTTTCTTAATGTATTCTGGCTGCGCTCTAAACATTCGTGACATGAAGTGTATTCTGCCTGCGCTCTAAACATTCGTGACATTTCGTAGTGTATTGTTTCTGCACTCTAAGCATTTGCGACCTTTTCTTGTGTATTCTGACTGCACTCTAAACATTCGACATCACACTTGTGGCCGCCGTCACCGTTTTTGTTCATGTGTATTAGTTTCGCATTAGAGATTCGAAGTATAGGCCTATTCAAGGTACGACTATGTTGGTAATGCAAAGTGCATGCACACCACATGCATGACACCATGACACGAAACCAATATGACGAATACAACAAGTACGACTGATCATGACACGACCCTATTAAGAATTACATGTGCACAAGTTAGTACTCTGTTATGAAACACGCGTATTCGGAAGGAGGTTTCCAGGGAGCTTTTGTGAAACGTTTGAACATAGCGTATATAAGCTGATGTGGAGTCAGCAGTAGTAATTTGTAATGCAAGTAGAGAAAAAAAACATAATTGTTATTTGGCTGAGGCTATTCTTATTTAAAAAAAGGAAGGTGTTGGATGAAATAGAACACAAAGAAAAAAACGTAGAGCCGTGAGGGCGACAAACTAGTTGTTATGAGACTACTGTTACTACCACCTCAATTTTACAGATATATATCGAAACGTGATAGGGTGTAGGCCTGATAAGTCTATTAAAGAACCACCATAACAAATATATTATTACTATTATCAATTCAGCAGGCGCTACTAGTGGGATATTACTGTTTATGCGGGTGTAATACTTGGCTATCAGCCCTACTCGCAGGGCTAATAGTAATGTATACAGTTGCACGCCAGCTCTATGCTGGAATTGCTGATGGGCCTGACGGGGAAGGGGCGGGGGCAGGGGCTGGCTGCCGCTGGTATACTGGGCTACTATGCGGGCTGACACCTTCCTGGATGGAGACAGTGAGCTGTGATGCCTTACAAGATGGTTAGTTTCTGGGTAGCCATGTAGGCCTCTGTTGTAGCCTAATTGTAGACAAGTAATAAATATGTTTTCAAGACTCAGTGGATAAGTGATAATAATAGCATGATTTTTTATGGGATAGACATTTGTATTGCCTTCCGCAGATGCCAGCGGCCCTCGATTTCGTCTCGGGCGACTGGCATCTGCGCCAGGCCAATAAAAAGTGTCTATCGCCCTTAAAAATCATATTATTGTTATATTAACAACAGTTTATATAATATTTATCGGATACCCCTATTATTCCTATCCTAATTATTAATACCTACCTCCCATGTGTATATCGTTGTCATATTCTGGCGTATAATAAATAAATCA
Organism: Flabesymbios commensalis; assembly: GCA_964017125.1. Taxonomy (NCBI): domain Eukaryota; kingdom Metazoa; phylum Annelida; class Polychaeta; order Terebellida; family Flabelligeridae; genus Flabesymbios; species Flabesymbios commensalis. The sequence continues at coordinate 21,879,080 of OZ024908.1, read as the reverse complement.
TGTGACGGTGAATTACTCTGTAATGTACATCCTGTTTATTCTGGCATGGAGGAAATGTGCATACTGGCAACGACTGTCAAGAAGCATGTGATTGTAGTCAAAGCACGTGCTTTCTTGTCGAGATAAGAAATGTAAGATAAATGATGGCAAAGGCTGTAAGCCATAGTTGCTTTCACTGTATATTATATTATATTTAAGCGAAATAAATATTTTGCTATGTGTCCTTGTCTTTATTTATGCCTAATTATATGGCACCGTGTGATTTTTATGGAGTTGTATGTGTCATGACATCTTCTTCACTGGGATTATTTCGCCCTGAAGCTATTTGATCCTCGTTTGCCGCTAAGCATGATATTTACACTGCTAGTGAGCCCCTTCGTATAAGCGGCCCACAATCAGACATATCAGACACACATGACGATGCAGCTACATTAGGACTATATATAAGGTCATTCATTGCCTGGAGGTGCCGAGCCCAGATCCATTCGCATTACGTTGCTGATCATCGTACATATACAATGATGAAAACTCTTGAAAAACCCTTGAATTACATGTAGGTGGATATGAGTTGAGTAGAGTCCTGTCGCAAAATTGTCACAAAGTGCAGAAAGCGCCATAAACACAGCCAAATTGTTTCATTGATTCCTAAGAGCAGTGTAATCGTGAATTTATAGATTTTAAATTGTATATGCCCTATATACATATATACAAAAATACAATTTAACAGGTAATTGGGTAATGGAAAATGTGTTTTCACTTTCTCTTCGGCTGTATTTTGTTTCCTGACTGGATTCGAGAGCAAAATTGACGTGAAAAATGATCTAGTACTGCTGTGCAAAGGCATACAATAGTAATTGCTCCTGTTCAAGTAAGCAGTTACTGCTGTTTGTCATTGCTTGGCACTGACGCAATGTTGTTTTAATGTTGGGCCGACGTCGAAGACGGCGGGCCAACATTAAAAAAACATTGGTCAATGCCTCGTGTTTGCTGGGAAACATACACCTGGTGATGTGTTATTGCAGATCCGGTTTTTTATTACAACGTGATTCCCCTTCAAATACGATACTTTTATCTGGTGTTGTTATCATGTTGGGCTAACATCATAGACGATGGGCCAGCTTTATAACCCCATTGAGTCAATGTGTTTGTGAGATTTGGTTGTGTCACTGGCGTCAGTGACATGACGGTGTCAGCGACAATAACTGTTAAATCAGCGTCGTCGTCCACCTGGCCTGTGAAATAACCCTCATAACATAACACAATGCATGATTTACAAGCTTCCATTTTGTCAGTATTGCCTATTATTTCATATAGAGTTTTGTCCCCAACTGCTTAGCATCAGTTGTTGTGCCTATCTTGGTTTTATGCGGTGGACCAGCATAAGAACAATATTGGTTCAATGTTGTATGCTTGCTGGGGTTCTTGGCCGCCGACATGACAGGCTGTAGTGTTAACCACTACATCAGGGATCTCATCCACTCATCAGGGTGCGACTGACTCTCACTGTTAGTGCTATGCAAAGCCAAAAGGCAGTATCTGTTTACTTGTAAAATAAGCAGATACAGTCGTTTGACTTTGCACGACAGCACTGCTATGTAACGGCAGATGACAGTTGTAACTACCTATTGTCTGCATTTAAAAGGGCTGTGTTACCAGTCTTGTTTTCCGCTGTCGTGGGTCCATGTCAGCTCCCATACTAACAAGGAACGCTGGGTTAATGCTGAACCACCATCTGCGACATTGGCCCAACAGTAAACCATTTTTCCATGTGACGCCATGGGGAGGACCGTTGGCCAATTCACAATACTGCTCTGCAAAGGCAAACAAAAGAGGTAGCTGCCTACAGCAAGGCTTGGCGTCTCGAAGGCGCAGACTGGTCTGCGACTTCGAGACGCCAAACCTTGCTGTAGGAAAGATGACATTTCTCTAATCAGCAGTTACTGCTGCTTGCTTTTGCATGGCGTTACTCTCGTCTCAGTACCCAGCAAACAAGAGACATTCATCCTCCGGTGGATCAATGTTGGGCCAGCGTCGCAGACGGTGGACCGACATCGATCCAACAATGGGTGAGTGACCCTTGTTCGCTTGGTAGCTGCCATTCAGTGCCTCCGGGGATGCCAAGGATTTCACTCCTGATCCGCACTGGACGGGTCGTCGACCTTAAGTAGACCTGGTGAGGTCCTAAAGTACAGTGTTTCTTTTTCAGAATACTGGCATCCACTGTGTATAGATCTGTGCTGTTGTGTCATGGCCATAGCCACCGTGGAGCACTCGCATGTAAGACATCTCATAAGTATAGATTTAAACACAGTAAAGTGTATATCATGAATTCCACGTGGAAACCACCAAAAATGTAAAAAAAAAATTATCTAGCTCTTGTTTACTACTATTTTGCATGGATAACATATCAAAGTAAATAGTTCTACAAAAGATAATAATTTAGGATTCCTTTAACATAAAAAATATTCACCGTATATATACGACATGATACACCATTTTTTACCGCCAGAATGGCTATAACACGTGCTTCTAGCAGAGGTATTTTGTCTTCTCCTCTTGCAAAAAGTAAAACGACTATTGTTAGCAAAAATATATTTTGTTAAAGTATATATACATATAATCACAATGTTATTTTAACTTTCTTATCTGTTTTAGAAGTCTGATGACAAAACATTGTGGAAATGTCCAAAACTTAGAAATGTCAAATCACCCGGTGTGATCACGTAACGAAATTGTTGAAAAAGGCTTATAATTTTATTGATTTCCATTGAAAATAAATAATAATTGTTTTTTCTCCTTCCATAGGTCAATTGAAAATAAAAATATTTTACTTTTGGACGTACTGTGCCCTATATCCGCTAGAATTAATACATTAAATAAAATAAAAAATACAAATCCACATAGATCAAAATATTTGCACTTTTACTTAAAATATGTGAGATGAAAATAAATAGCCAGTGATCACGTAACGAATATTGCTGTGCTATAAACAATATATGTTATTATAACTTCTTATCATGTTGAATACAAATAATGTTCATTTATTGGGTTATTTATTCATATATCCATATATATTCTATGAAAAATATGTCCTATTACCCTCCGTTTATAAGGTGATGAACATTCAATTATGATCAACTGTGATCACGTGAGGGTTTTGTTTTCAATTAATTTTCTCCTACACAATAAAAATGATCTCTCTGATATCGAGAAACATTGTGATATAAACCAAAGGCTTACGGAAACGAGTAAAATATAAATTATTGAAATACTTTGAGTGGTTAGGCTGATAATTCATCTTGTCACTAAAAGGAAACTTCACAATTAGAGTGATCACATAAGAATGATTTGATAGGGTTTTTTTAATTATCACAAAATGTTCGATTTAATTAAAATCAGGTCTATTCACCCTTTAACTGGATATAGTGACTTTGGTTTAAAAAAAATGAAAAAAATCGATAACGTAACGCTGATATTCATGATTCCATTGCAAGTGTTTTTTATTTTCATTTCTTTGGTCTGATCACGTAACGACGTATTTCAATTTTATTTCGGTTACAATGTAAATATGCATGGTGTCACAGTGATTATACTAGCCTCCAACATAGCGCCCAAGTGTTCTTTTCCGAAAAAAAACACATAGAATATTAACAGAAACACAATGAGAGCAGGAATATTAATCCGCGCAAAACCTTAAAAAAACAATGTCTATTTGGCGTGATCACCTAACAGTAATTTTGCATGGCTATATTAAATACATAAACGGGATTGAGTATAAATATTTATAGCCAGATTGCTCACAAATGACAACTCAGAAGAATAGACACGAAAAAATAACAAAATGATTAAAAGCTATGAACTATTTGAGAAAAAAACTAAACGAAAAAAATAAAATAATGTGATCACGTAACGGTGGAATTCATGATATCAGTTTCGGAGGCCCCGATAATAGATCGTCGCCTCGGAGCTAAAGGATCCTATCTGCCACTCTGACGAGTGTCAGATAGGATTCTTTAGCTCCGAGCCGACGAGATGTATATAAAGATTTATACCATGTCTATGTAATGTGTATCTGATGTTGAATAGGACCGAATAGGAATAGGAATAGGACTGAATAGGATGATGTCCAGAGGTTATTTGCGCAAAGCATTCAGTCGTCAACTGAGCGCCGGATCTCGATGGATTAGGGTGCAAAGTAAGAACAGACATATATTTAGGCATTGAGATAAGTTCCCGTGACTAAACATTTGTTTTTTAAAAAAAGAGTGTCCAAAAGCGATGCAACTGCTATCTGACACTCATTTTAATTTCGCAAATATTATTTATTTGTCACCAAATTGAAATGACGGATTTCATAATTTTATTTTACCAAACAAATGGTTGTAAGCTTAGAAAGTGAGGGGGTGAAGAGAAGAGGCTAATTGAGACCTCTCTGATATTCTGCAACATATTATGCCCTGATCTGAAAGCTTCTCTCACTAAGCTGATCCCAGGCGGGAGGTATATGCGATGAAAGCGGTGATACATAAATAAAGAGCTCCCATCTGAGAGATATTACAAGTAATGCCGTATAATGCCATATGAACCACTACCCTGCTAGGTACCTTAATATCGTGTAAATTGGCAGATACCACCCTTTAATCCCCGTTCCTGTTATGTTAATTCATTTAAATTTTCAACCACTTGAGGTTGTGTCTCGCTACCGCGATCCACAACATCAACTGGTTGAAAATTACTCATATTTGTTTAATTTGAGACCAAACGTTTACAAATATTGCGGTGTAAATGGTCATTACATTCCCAATAACAGTGGTTTAATTGGCGAATAATGAATACAATGGATTAAAAACCACTCTTGTCGTGATTAGCAGGCAAAGGGTTAAAACCAAGGTGACGATATACTCATGTTTCAAACCAACTAGTATTACACTGAGATGAATAAAATATCTAGTACTACCTGCTCATATATTTTAATTTGAAAGTTATCTAAATATACATGATTTCATTTCAAACTCGAAATCGCGCTAGCAATTCCATCGTTAAACTAAAATGCTAAGTGACGATTCAGTAAGACAAGGGTTAAATGCATCATGCTTCAGGTTTGTTTCCAAAATATTATTTCCCTCGATAATAATGTAAAATACCATGTGTGCCCAATTATTCCGAAAACCTTCTGCAGCTGAGCTGTTGAAGCATGACACATAAGTCAGGTACGTTACATATTAGGTACCAATTGTAGAAATTCTGCTCTAAAATCTAACAATAATTTATTAACTTTAATTTGATAATTAGGTTGTTACATATAATATAAATATTGTGGGCATGCCTTACATGATAGTTTTAAATATTCTAAAGATCGTAGAATAATTTTGCTAACACATCAAATATTGAC
>OZ024908.1:21871776-21873488 GCA_964017125.1 Flabesymbios commensalis | reverse complement strand
GGAGAAACTAGTACAAGCTCAACATATTATATGAAACAATTAACAGATTTATTAGACACACGACATCTGGGCACGATAAGACGTTCTAGAGCTTGTTCACATTAGTGGAAGAAACTGAGAGAGACGCATAGTACCCAGTGCTGACTCCACCAACTGATTGGTCCGAGGTGGTTTTTGTATCACTCTTTTGTCACGATGAAGCATCACTTGTGTAATCATTCACACATTCTAGGCCTATTATTAGGACACCTTACAAACTTCTGACTTAATGAGTTACTCTCAAGGTTTGATATGTGTCACTTGCATCAATCTGCAGAAAACACAACTCAACGGGAACCTGCTCTAAACAACTTGGTTGGGATTGCAATGTACAATGTATCTACTACTGAGCATACAATATGCAAACACATTAACATGTAGGTTGGTTCAAAATGTATTATGTTTTCTGTTCTCTTATTATGAAACATCATTTGTAATATTTTTAGTTTAATGATCTGTGGTAGGCTACAAGGCCTCCCATGTAAACAGACTATTTCAAAACATTATTGTTTTAAAAAGCTTGAAATCACTTGTTTTCAAAGCTTTTTAAAATTGTGTGTCCTTTCCTCAAAATTTAAACTTTCACTTTTATTATGTTGTCCAGTTAAAAAACATTACCACCTTAACCTTTTACTGTATTTACTTTCACACTCAATAGGTAATTTACATTGGAACTGATTTACTGATTCCTAGTAAAACATCTTAGTGGTTGTGTGTTGGTTGTTTCTTTTGCATAAGAAAATGAGCCAAGCCATTGAATGTTTTCTGTGATATGTGGCTATAATCTATACGCTGATATCTCTCACAGGCTGTGATGAATTGATGTCCCCCTTTTATTTGTAATTGTATATCAATTATGGATTTCAAATAACAAGATCTAAACATCCAATAATTTAATGGATGGGATGGACTACAATTACCCACCAAAAAAATTCTGATTATTCGTTTAGCGAATATGAAACATTGCTGAAACGCACAATTTGCGCACAATGTGGGATAATTTTATTTGAATAATATTTCGAATAACATCAACTCATCTCACCAACTTCTCAAAATTATCAAATGTGTTTTGCAAAAGACACATTACCGTCAATCATAATTATCCTCTGTGACTGTTGTAAAATGTTTAAATGAAGGAAATGCATCAAACATCGTTATTGAAATTGTTCATTTTCTACGATCGCTTTACGTCACTCTGGTGGACTAACTGGGGTCCATTAACGGAACAACCAATAATTCAGAAACCATCAACAATTTACTGTTCATCATAATACCCACTAAACAACACTAATTGTTTGAATTTTAGTTTTTTTCGAATTCACGAGAAAAAAATGACCGAAAACGTATAAAAAATGTGCTTTATCTGTAATTTCAAAATACCTAAGAGACATTCACATTTTTTATGGGTACTATTGGATTCCTCATACCCAAAAACATGGGTATAGAACTCAAAATCATGACTCTAGCCATGATAGAGCCCAAGTCATGGTCAAATACGTGATATCGATGGCGGCCATTTTGAATGTGTCATAAAACGAGGTTGAGGGGCGGGAAAAATTGAACCCCAATATTTCTGGCTTATTTGACCCCTAAGGAAGTCAAAAAAACAATAAAATCAATTTTGGCAAGAACTTTTAATTTTAGGCATATTTCTGACATACCGCACCAGACTA